>VZTH01003422.1:68336-156438 GCA_013397815.1 Aleadryas rufinucha | reverse complement strand
TTTTTTTTTTTTTTTCAGGCTGCTAAGATTTTGTGTCTAGCAACCAGTTGTCTTTTACTGTTACAGTAATAATTGACCTTATTTATGGCTCAGCTGCGTCCAACCTTTGTAACTGTTTTTGGAAAGGAATATACATATCCTGTCCAAAGATAGTTAAAGCTTTAAAAATAAAGGTCTGTTGAGAAAGACTTGAGGAGTAAAGGGAAATTTAATATATTTGTAGCATCCAGCACCTTAAGCTTAAAAGAGGATGCATTTATGAGTTACTTCCAGGAAATCAAGAGTACTGAGTCCTGTGTTTAGAGGATTAACTCCTGCATAAATTGTAAAAAGAATTGACTTTCGAATTTGTTGTTCTTTCCTTTCTTGCTTACTCTGTGTGGTACTTTCTGCCTCACTTTTCCCTGGTTTTCTGTAGTGCAGCACTGGATTGAAAACTTATTAGGTAGTTAAGGATTTTTTGGGATAGTAGGACCATAAAAATATTGTATGATGCAATAGAACTGGAGAAGAACATAGAGTTTTTTGAGATACCAGTGTTAAGAAGGATCTTACTGTCTCATTACTGAGATTCTGATACTTCAACTTTTAATTCTGTAACGCTGCTGGATCGTGGCTATGATGAGATAACCACCACTCTCACAGAAGTCTCCCGCCAGGGGGAAGTTACTTCAGCTCAGGGGGCCAGCCGAGAGAGTGGCCACTCACCCAGCCCGGTGCTGTAGGCACACGGGCACACTCACGCAGCCAGCAGCGGCAAATGACAAAGGAGGCAGGAGGAACCACCCCTTAGCATGTCCCACTCGTCTTTATTGTGGCGCGGGACGTGTAACAGAAACGTGCAGAACGGGAGCAAGATGGCGGAACCCCGACCCCCCCACGNAGGAGCCAATGGCAGGGGTAGGTCCAACGGGACAGGTCCAAGGACGGAACATGCCGGGGGGGGTAGAGAGCGGGGGCAGGTCCATTGACCAGCCAGAGCTAGGGGGGTGCTGCAGGATTGGGGCTGCCCCACAGGATACAACAATTCTGTTTCTGCTAGAACATCCTAAATGATTCCCAGCCAATGCCTCTGTGATGTCTTATTTGTTATTTAAAATTATATATACACTAGGCATAGGAATTCAAGTGGTTTGCTTAGTGGTCCCCATTCAGCTATGTGCTCAGAAGCTCTGGATCTGTCCCCTAATTTTAATACATACCCTCATTTGCTTTAAAAACATGCCTGTTTTCTTAGGATGATGACATACAAAATGTCCTGATGCCTGACAGTATGGAAGTATTTGAAGTATTAATCTTTAATCTGGGGTCATATGGAGATGTGTATCTATACGTATAAAATTATGTATATATGTGTATTTCTTTTTTGATTGTTTTCTATACATTTTCCAGTTGTGCCATCCTTTTTTTCCTGAAGATTATTAAATGTTGAAATTGGGTTAAATAAAGATCAATTGAATTATAGTCATATCTGCCTTGTCCATACTGGAAGTTAATAAGTATTAACTTTCTCTTTTGTGTCTCAAAGGTAATATAGGTGAGGGATTTTTTCTTCGATTGTCTCCATCTGCATAGATATTATAATGCAATTACCTTTAGTCGGAACTGAAAAGTTGATTTTTATGAGCATATTTACAGAAAATGTTTTGAGCATTGCAGGCTTGTCTTTGTGGTCTTAAGTCTTTGTAGACTGTGGATGCCAAAGTTCTTTCTCAAATTGTCCTTCGGAAGAGTTTTTGTAGTCTGTTTGGTGTCTAAATTAGTGTCTAGATTTAGTGTCTGAATTAACTCATAAAACTTCTCTCTGTACCCTTCTGCCTCATGGAAGTTATAGTGTAATGGGGAAATAGAATTTTTGCTTTTTCTCAGAAAGAAATTTACTTTGCAGGTTTATTTTTGTGTTTAACTGCATCCCACAATTCATCATGAAACTGGTTTTGAGTAATGCATGTGTTAATTTGTTTCTTTGTTGTATTTTTTAAAAAAATTTCTAGCTATTGTAGAGCATTTCTCAAATCTTTCATTTTCAGTCAGGTTTTTTTTGTTTTCTTAATTTTTCTCTGTAATGTTTTCATGAGTAACATTAATCGCATAAAATAATAGCACTAAACCCACACAATTCTAAAACTTAAAAGTACTAAATCTTTGCAGTTGTTTCCTTCCAAATATAAATTTAGTATTAGTTCCTGAAATTAAATGATAGTTTTAGACTTTCTGATTCCAAATGATTTCAGTAATGGAAAAGTTGCATAAATACTAGGCTTCTCAGGATGATGTAAGCTGATGAGTGTAGCAGAGTTGAAATGAAGAATCTGAGACTTCTATTTTCTGCTTTTAAACACTGTATGGTTCTGCAACTCTGTGATGCATATCTTCTATGTTCAGATAAGTGATTGCACTTAGTACAACTTAACTAAATTTAATTTTTTGCATTTATCATTTGGCCATAGTGTTCCACTGATTTAAAACTTTAGAGTTTGGATGTGTTTTAAAATAATCCGTACAGTGACTTTGTAATCTCTTTTCCCTTTACCATCAGATGGAACTTTTAGAAGAAAAAAACATAGTCAAGACTCAGTCTCGACAACTGGAAAAATTAAAAGTTGAGTGTGATAAATTGACAGAAGAATTAACCCAAAATGAGGAAGAAAATATAAAACTAAAACGGAAATGTGAGTTTGTAAAACAAGAACTGGAGAAAAAGGTAAAGTTAACTGATTCTAACCATGATTTGTTTCTCTGCTGTGATAATGCCTAAAATAAATGATGGATTATAGAAACAGATGGTAAACCTAGAAAACTCCAGCATGCATGTATTAAAGAATATACCCAGTCATACCACAGTACACAGTGTCTATATAAATGAAAGAAGACAAAAGAGCTTTGGCTGAGTTATGAACTGTATCCCTCCAAAGATCTGCTAATATTATTTAGGAGTGGAAATATAAATCATGTTGCTTGCCTGGTATCTAATATAGGTAACTAACAAATGTTTAACCAACCACTTCTAGTTTTCTTCATATTTTTCTTCAAGAAGCAGTGGAGCTATGAATAATTTAGAGGTAATTTGAAGTAGATATGCAAAGTCAGCATAGTAAAAGAAATTCTAACTAATGTTGGGGTGGAGGACTTTTTGGTTTTTTAGGGTTTTTTTTGATAGTATGGGGGGTAGAAAAATGTTAAACCTGGCATTTCTTTAGCTTGCTAAACTGTCAGGCAGTGGTTTAGAAGCTCAACTTGTCAGACTAATAAAAAGTACCTGAAATGAAAATTCAAAATGTGTTTTTTCTACATTGGCATTTTAGTTCTATAATATCTATTATTAAGAAAATGTGCTTATAGGGGTGTACATAGGCTTCTGTAGTCTGTTGTGAACTAGCTCCAACCTTGCCTAATATTGGGAAGACACTGGTTTTAGACCAAAATCATCTTTTATCTCTAAATTGGAAAAGATCAGAGAAGTTTTTAAGCATGCAATCCTGTGGTCTCTACTTTTGAAGGTAAGTGCAGATGGAGACTTTTACTAGATTGCCTTAATAGTTAACTTAAGAGAATATTTGCTGTTGTGGTTTCGTGGCTTGTCAAAAGGGGTGTTAGGATGGGGGAAATAATATTACCTCTTGAGAAATCTATTAGTAACATCAGAGTTATGGCAATACAGCAGAAGCTTATTGTGTTACTTCCTTTTCTTTTCCATGCTTTTTATACTTTTTATATCGTTCTGTTCTTAATGCAAGTACTGATTCAAAGAAGCACAGGTATTATAGCTACCTTGGATTTTTTTTTTTTCATGAAGGTGGAGGAGCAGAGGATAGTGGTAAAATGATTGGTTTCTTTCCTTTTCCTTCAGTGCACTTCTGAGTCATTAGTGACTTTGTTTCTCCCGTAGGCTCTGGATGTAGAATGCTGAGGAATGTTAGCACACTCAGAAAATCAAGCAGATAAGAAATAAATAAAGTTAACGTACTCTGTTGTGGTCACTGTCTTTGGGAATGAACTTTGACACGTGACGGACTGCATTCAGTGAATAGTGAGATAACAGAATACTGATACTGGAAATATATGCGGTGCAGTCTTATTACTTTCAGAATACTTGTCTAGGTCAAAACTTTTATTTCAACTCCTGTCTTTATAGTGCAGAAATACTGGAACCTTTCCATCTTAAAAACTCTTACAATTTCTTCAGTTTGAAATAACTACTGTCTAACTCAAGTATTTTTGTATTAATTAAATAAAAAAATCAGACTGCTTATCAAATGTGGGTGTTTCACATATGTAGGTCACCTATATTAAAAACACCTATTTCGCTAATAGAAGTAACACCTATGCATATACATGTATACAGCCTTCTGAAAGGAGGTAGCAAGGTGGGTGTTGATCTCTTCTCCCAGTTAGCAAGTGGTAGGGACAAGAGCAAATAGCCTTAAGCTGTGTCCAGGGAGATTTAGATTGGATATTAGGAAAAATTTATTCACACATTGGAACAGGCTGCCCAGGGAAGTGGTTGAGTCACCAGCCCTGGAGGTGTTCAAAAGACATGTAGCTGTGGTGTTCAGTGACATGGTTTAGTGTGGACTTGGCAGTCCGGGGTTTGCAGTTGGACTTTAAGATCATTGAGTCCTTTTCCAGCATAAATGATTCTATGATTCCATATATATCCCATTCATGGAACTTGTGTTAAATAGATATTGCCTAAGTCCACACTACTGTCTCATAAGAGCAATGTTTGAAGATTTCCAGCAAATACACTTCAAACAGTTGTACCTTGTCATTGTGGAGGTCCACAATAAATTTTTGAAATTCTTGCTCTTCTCACCATTCTTGGTGCAACTTGCACACATTGGAATGTGCCTGTTAAAGTGTTTACCCTTGCTGCATTACATCCTCCTCAGCAGCAGACAGGTGTGTTTCAATTTCACTTATTTCTCCAAAGATAGGTTTTTCTATATTAATTATGATGCATAATTCAGTATTTTGTATAATCCGGCAGCAATTTTGTTCGGTTTTACCTGGCTGGTCTATCACAGGTATAAAAGAAGAGAATCTGAATTTTAAAAACATATGTAACATATTTAATCAACTTTCTGACATTAGATTGTAACATAAAATGCTTTCCTCAGTGCCACTCACTTTCCAATGAAATATTCTTTGAGTAGTTTTCCTTTGAGGGCATACTGACTGCCAATAAAATTTTCCTTCTGCGATCTCTTTTCTGACGATAGAGATTAGAGGCCTATAACTGATCCAGGGCAAAAGAGCCCAGAGCAAATGCTGGCATTTGCTCTGGGCTCTTTTTCTACTCATGAGGAGATTTGTAATAGAACATCTATTTTTGACTTTGAAAATACGCTTTATGATTGTTGAGTTTGGATTTGGTAGCAGTGTCTTCATAACTGATTTACAGGATAATAAGGAGAATCAAGGGAGGAACTTACAAGTACTATAAGAAAATATTATTTTTCCATGGCAAGGAGTTGAACTTAGCATGATTGAGTATAGTGTGATTATAAGGTTGAAAGAGATATTGCTAATAATGTATGTTATATTATTAATGCAATAATTTATCTTTGTTTTGTTTTTCCTTTCTCTCCAGGAAAAGCAGATCAGCAATGAAGAAGATCATTTGAGAAAGATGAGTGAGGCCAGACTGCAGTTTAAAGATCAGCTACGTCACTTAGAAATGGAACAGCAATCCATTCTCTCCATGATAGGAAGCGAAATTGATGCTGCTTGTGAAATCTTTTCTCGGGACTCCATAGAGAAATTCAAAGTAATTCTAAATTTTAAGTATACTGCGGGTTTTGTTACTTTCTTAATGAAGGTTTGCAGCAGAACTTGTATGCATTGTTGTCAGTGTTGTATAAATAATCATTCTAATAGAACTATAGATATTTAGCTGGTACAGAGGAACTTTGCTAGGTATTAGAATGGGATACTATGAAGAACTGTCCATGCATTAATTGGTACTACTTTCTTTTGCCTTTTTTTTTTTTTTTGTGAGAAATAGTTCTCCTTTTGCTTGTGTGAAAGGACCTTTTATCAGCCAAAATTTTGAGGTAAGTTTCTTTAGGCAGTGTTCCTAGAGTTAGGAAGTCCTCAAGAAAGACCTAGAATGCTTTTAAAATTTGGGAGAAAATGAAAGAAAGGTTTTGTTAAAAAATCACTTGGATGCTTTGTTTTTTATGTGCAGAACTAAATACTGAAAACGAAAAGAGTTTATAACCTCTTTTGAGGAGCAGGTCTTTGTATCTAGAAAACTCAGACTCAAATTTTCAAGAAACTGGTAGCTTTCTGTAACTTTTTTTCACTATTTTACTACTTCTCCTGCAACCCCTGTCTCCCTGTAGCTTTTCTTCTGAGCATTCTCATTTGCTCCACAGGTTTAGAAACCAATCTTCCTCCCTTTGTATGATTCTACATGACTGATCCTCTTAAATCAACATTGTACGTTTCTGAGAATAAAGAGAACGGAGCATCTGACTCAGCTTGTTGCCACACTCACAAGTGCTTGACCTGGTGGCCTTTTAGCCTTAGCTGCAACCCCTGAGTACACTCAGATTACATCTTTTTTTGTCTTGCTATTTAAACAGAGAATACTTGGTAGTTCCTGGTCATTTGACTGGGCTAGGCTGATTTTGAAATAGGAATTTTTCACAATTGACACCATTTCTCCACTTACATATGGAGTTGGGATGTTGCAGCACAAAACTAGATGAGAATTCTAAGAAAATGTATTTGACAAAACAAGCTTTCTCCTCTGTATCCTTACAGAGAGGTCTGGTTTTTTAATAAGTTTTGTGATCCGCTCTAGTTGCCAGATTCTTGATCACTGAGCCATACCTTCTTGGACTTGCTTCCCACCTCGTGCAGAGTTTTTGGTTTCTGGATAAAGTTTTGCAGATCCCTGTTTATACAATTCTCCTTATTTTTTTTATCACTGGCAAACTTAAACTTGTTTTGAATGCGAATTTTTGACTAGACAGCTAATGTGAAAAAAAAGTTAGTTTAAAAAGAAAAGAAGAAGCTTCCTTTGTTATATTGTTCCTCTGCCCAGTACTTCAGGTATTGCCAAAGTTTCTCAAAAGTTTCGCCCTTCGAGAAGTTGCCACTGCAGCTTGGGTGAGCAAGGAGGAATTTGATGGCTAAATACTTGTATTCAGAGAAGTCAAACACTAGGCTTAATCTTCCTTGATGAAAAATGTGTTTGTTTGATGAATTTCCAGTAAGCAGAAAAGACTTTCTTCCTTCTGTGTCTAATTCCCATTTTATGTCTGTTTCTTTGCCTCCTGCTTTTCCATAGGCAATATCCCTTACACCAACAGTACTGAATGATCCTCATCGCTGGTTAGCAGAAACAAAGGTAATAGTCAAAACTCCTGAAATTTTGCTGAATGAGCTAATATCCAACATTTGACCAACCTAGTGTAGTGGGAATTGTCCCTGCGCATGGCGGGGGATTGGAACTAGATACTAGATGATCCTTAAGGTCCTTTTCAGCTCTAACAATTGAGTGAGGGGGTGAGTCTGTGAATGGATGGATCTGATTCAGTTAAAAGTCTGTTTAAAATGGCATTTAAAGTGTAAAAGGAAAAATACAAAAGCCTTCCTTTGGCATTAATTCTGATATTTCCAGACTGTTATTTCAAATGGCTGAATAATTTTCCAAATGTTTCTATCAACAAGAAATAGCCATTTCTGTAGCAAAATAAATAGCAATGTTGTTTTCACCAAAAAAAAAAGGCATTGAAGTAAGAGCAGTGATAGCCTTTAGATCTGGTTCAAAATTTTTCAGACAAGTAAAGCATGAGAATGTAGTCAACAGGTTAAATTTCTCTTACAGCATTATCACAAGGCAAGAGATGATTTTAAATAAGGCTGGTATTTATTAAATCTAAAATATATTAGATTGGATTCTTGGAAAATGAACAGTTTTTCTTTCCCCTTTGAAGCTTTCAAATCCTATCATGTAGGAGCACAAATGCTTGAAAACATCCTCAAGGTGATGACTGTAACTCATAAATCTTGCCTTTCATTTTGCAGCTTTTCTCCAGCTCCCTCAACTCACACACATAAGCACATTTCTTACCCATATCTTTTAAAAGAAGTAAGTTTCTCATGATCAAAATAGAGCACCAACTGTGGAAGACAACTGGTGTTTTTGCTTCATGTAGAAAGGTCAAAGCCACAGGAGAACTGACTTGAGGAAAAAAAATTTGCAAATGTTTGCATGTAAGAGAACGTTATTCATGGTGTGTGGTCTGTGTAAGACTTGTAGACCAAGAAATACTACCACTGTAGATAACATAGATAAGATTGGAATCAAAGGAGAAATATTATGGAGGAAGTATTTTCTTCATTTGGAAAAGTGACACTGACATATCATTAAAAAGAACTTTCAAAGAACACCTAGTAATATTTTGCGTACATTTCTCACCTAAGTTTGTTTAGCTGCTAGAGGAAAGTTTAGAATGGACGACTACTTAAAATGCCATTTTTATTTTCTTTTGCTTTTAAATAGGCTGTATGAAAGTATTGCATTTGATCACTTCTAGATTTGCTATATAGATCACAACCTTATCAATGAGATCTTTTTCTCCTCTGAGTAAACCTTAAATATTAACTTTTGCTGACTAAAAAGGATTGATGTCACCTTTTTAGAAAGGAGAAATATTTTAAATTCTGTCAACATAAAATAGAGAGAAAAAGGTATTCTGAAAGGAAGGCCTATCTCTTGGTGTCTGTGTGCACTCATTTGATGTGAATTTCCGTATCTACCATAGCAAATTCATGCTTCTGATTTAAAAAGAAATAAAATAATATAAAAGAAAATCACTATATTGGCTTTTCATATATAATTATAAACCAAAATATGTCTTTTGAGTCTCTTGAAGGTCAAGATATGTTCTCTTAATATATCTGAATGTCCCCTATTATTATTATTCAGATAGCTACAAATGAGTAATCTGTGACTCCAAAGATAATTTAGTCAGTGAACATTTATGTCCTCTTACTTTCATAAGAATTCTTTACTTCTTATTGTACCATTTTTTTAATGTAGACTAAGCTTCAGTGGTTGTGTGAGGAGGTAAAGGAAAGAGAAAGTAAGGAAAAAAAGCTGCGATGCTACTTGCTGCAAAGCCGAGAACAGCTCAAGCACTTTACACAGATAAAGGAGACTGAACATCAGTCTCTCTTTAA
This sequence comes from Aleadryas rufinucha, assembly GCA_013397815.1. Lineage (NCBI taxonomy): Eukaryota > Metazoa > Chordata > Aves > Passeriformes > Aleadryas > Aleadryas rufinucha. Next base: position 147,240 of record VZTH01003422.1, on the reverse strand, counting down.
ACAGATAAAAAACCAAGAAAAACTTTTGGAAGAAGTTCACAGAGAAAAAAGAGGTATGTTACTGGTTCAATTTTTGTTCATAAAAGGGAGAAGGAATTCAAAATTCTATTAATTATACTTCCTATGGCACATTCAGATGTATTTTATCAACTAGTTATTGTAAACTGCAAGAAAAATGTTAGGTTTGTGGGTTTTTGTTTTCCTTCGCTGGCAAAAAAGGCAAATGCAATCAACTGTGTTTCAACCCGGTACAGTGGCTGAATAACACAAGAGTTTACATCATGCGCAATGGGTATAGAAAATATTTTCCAGCTGTACCATCTGGGACATTGCACGACCCGGGCAGAAAGGGATTATACAAGATTCTGAGGCAGTCTGAGTTAGATTGCTATTTGCATAGCTCACTGTGTTGTGATATGATCTTTCATTGTATTTTGTTCCCTCAGTTTTGAAAGAAAGGTGTCACCTTTTAGGTTTTCTTCAGAAATCTTGTTCTGGCCTTTTTTCAGGACTCCATACTGATATAACTGGACAGAATAAGCATTCTCTTTAATTATTTTGTTGTCACTTTGTGCTGGTTGATGTAGACTCAGATAAGAGTAAACTTTTACTAAGTGTAGTTATAGTTTCTAGTGGCAGACTTATTATTGAAAATGTTTTGTGAAATGTAGCAAAAACAAAACTGCCTGGTTTTGGCTAGAACAAAGTTAATTCTCTTCCTAGTAGCTGAAACATACTGTGTTTTTGATTTCATATTATAGTAATGTTGATAACACACTGATGATTTAGTTGTTGCACCCAAAGTCAAGGACTTTCCAGTTTTCCATGCTCTGGTAGTAATCAGGTGCACAAATAGCTGCAAGGGAGCATGGCCAAGCCAGGGGAACTGGCTAAAGGGATACTCTGTGTATTAGAACATTTTTCCCAGTATATAAACACAGGGGAGTTGTCTGGGAGGAGCCAATCGCAGCTGGAGAAGGGGCTGGACATCGCTTATTGGTGAGCAGTGATATTCTACATCACTTGGGTTTTTTTTGATTTTATTTCTATCTTTTTTGTTGTTTCCCTTTTCTTTTTTATTTCTTTTTTATTTTTAAAATTTTATTATTTTATTTTTTCAATTCCTTAACTGATTTTGTCTACTCCCACAGGATTTAACTTCTTTCTGGTTCTCCTCTCCATTTCCCCGATGGGGTGTATGTATGTGAGCAAGTGTCTGGTACTTAGTGTGTGGTACTTAGTTGCCAGCTGGGGTTAAACCACCACCACAACAGCAATAACAGATAAAAACATTCTTGTAAATATTTTATAGAACAATGCAGGTTATTTGTTTTAAAAGAATTGTAAGATTCTGTCAAAATTTTCTTCCTCCACTTACAAAGAATTTTGAAAGAGAACATGCTTTGATCTTTCAAGCTTGAATGTTTCTATTGCTATCCTTCATTTGTTAAGAAAGATGCCACACAGATGCTGATATGATATTAATAGTGCTTTAGAGTTTTTATATTTTAATAATTATCTGCTAAGATGATTTCCCTGAAGCCTTATTTGCTTTTTTAATGCAAGTGCATAGGAAATAAAGCAAACCTTACTTACTTCTCAGTTCTGTTGTACTTACTTGGTTTAGACTTTGTGGAACAATTCACAGCTGCATTTAAATTTCAAGCTGTTGGTCAAGTTATCATGGGGAATTATTAAACTGAAAAGAGTGGTAAGAAGTAATGCTGTTAACTGAGCACAAAAATTAGTGTGTAATCTTATTCCTTCTAAGGGCCATTTCTTTTTTCCCTCCAAGTATGCTCAGTTCCATTTGTTACTTCACATACTACAACTTACGCAGTTTAAAGTAAATGGTGTTCTCCTCTGTCTTCTCTAGAGATGGATCCTGGGTAAAAGTAGGTAAGAGAAAGGAAGTAATTGTTAAATAGTTGCCACAATGGGTATGAAGATAGCAACAGAGGAAGATAGGTAATTTTGACTGCTGTTAGTGGATTTTCCCAAAATATCCTCCTTGCTGTCTTCACTTAAAAACATTCATGAAACATTAATTTTTGTTTTGAATTTTATTTCTGATTTAAATAATGGTAATTTACTGTTCTATGGGGAAATAGAGAGTCAGGAGTGTCTTCATTAACAGCTATCAAGCAACTTATTCTCTCTTTACACTCCATGTTTTTTTAATGAGATGCAGTTTGAAACCTGGACATGTAAGGTGGTGGTTGGCACGGTGTTTTTTGGTGTGTTGTTTGGTGGGATTTTTTTGTTTGTTTTTGGACACTGCTATGAAAATAGTGTTGGAAGAGAGATGCATGTACTTCCAATTGCAAAGCCAATTATTTATATACACAATTAAGAATAGTCTTCATGTCTGTAAATTTATGAATCACTTTGTCATGTTCCAGTTTGATTAGATCTGTCAGTCAGCAATTTTGTGCATACAGATGAAGTTATCATGATTTGGCTCAGTACCAGTGTATTTCTTTAGCTTTAGCCCTGTGGTGTCACAGCCCTTCCAGCAGTGCGTTTGCTTCTCGTAATAGTATTCCAGACTTTATTCATTCAGTAAATGTTCATTCTAATTAGAGATAGGGAAGTAAAATACATCTGAGCCCAACTTCCTGGTATGTTATTAATTTGATAAGATAGTTGGTTGTTACCAAGTAACTGATAGATGTAACAGAAGCCACAGTAGGGCTGTTACCCTGTATGGTGTTCAACGTGGGAGTGTGCAGGGAAGTACTGATGTGATGATTAAATATAAGAACTATAAATTCAAGTAAGGAATGTGCTTCTCTGAGTGACAAAGGATAGTTGGTACTGTTTTAGAGATGTTGGTCTGTAGACTCACTTTTCTTCACGAGTGGGCTTAGTTGAAAAGTAGGAATGTGATAATAAAAATTGGAGCCTTAAAAAAAATTTGGGTTTTTTTTGGTACACAAAATGGAATAGCATTGGAATAGTTTAATTTCATTTACCTGATGCCAAAAAAGGAAATACTATGTATTATTTATTTTCACTGTTTTTAAACCAATTTTGAATTTGAAGCCAGAGTCAGAAGTTCGTAATAATATTTACAAACATTGAACAAAATTTTAAGAGCTTTTTATTAGTGCACCAATAGGCAGGTTGACTTGGTATTCAATATAATTTTCTTGTGCCACTAATTAAATGACAGAGCATGTGACAGTGTATGCAAGAATAATGGAGCTACAATCTCCACATGAATTTAATTGGTTTGTTTTATAGTCATGTTAACTTAGATTGTTCTTTTTAATTTGAAAATTATGACCTTCATTACACCAAATCTGGTTTTTTTAGAAGTTGTAGAAGATAGAGAAATAATTGTTGTTTAAACAGAGGGTGCAAGACAAAATCTGACTGCTTTTATATCTTGAAGAAATACTCTTACGTACTGAATGAAAAGCCCAGCCTAGATTATCATGCAAGTAGTAGAATGTAAACATGTAAATAGTTTAATGGATCAATGACTTGAACATGAAAATTGGAAAAGTTACTTTCCCAGAGGGAAAAAAGAAAACACAGTTAAAAGCATAAAAAAGGCCAAAAGGAGAAAGCAATCCATCAAAATGATAAAAAATTAGGCTTTTGTTTCTTAAACATAAAAAATGGAAGTACTTACACAATACTAAGGCACCCAGTAATGAAATTATGGGCAAATCCCAGGTGCAGGAATAAAGCAAATGAAGGCAGAATGCATTTAATTGATTAAAAAAACCCTTCACTTTTTTTTTTTTAAACACCAACGTATCCTTTTTAGTATTGCTAAATTAAATTATCCTATTTAGTGACTTTTTTAGTATTGCTAAATTAAATGAATATTCAATCAAATTTGATCAAATGGATGAAAATATTTTCTGCTGCATTTAGAATGACACAGATTTAGATGGAACATTTTATCAGATTCTGTGAATAACCATGAATATCCATGAGTGTGATTGGCTGTCCCCACCAACACAAACCACTTGTCTGAGTACCTGATATAGTCTGAAAATACTCCATTAATTTAAGTTCACAAATATCAAAGTTATGAAAATGAGACAGAGAAATTGTATTCTCAATAAATTAATTGTTAATTTCCTTTCTGTGCATCTGATAATGTAACTTACTCATGGAGTTTTTTTGGGAGAAAGAATAAAAATAGAGATTTATGGTGGACATACCAGAAGTAGGTAGGATAAATATTTAAACTGATTTGTTGATGAACATGTTTAAGGAAGTTTTATGAATTTAAGTAGGCCAACTAAAACTTTTAACTATGGGGTTTTTTTGTCTTTTCCCTTCACCAAAGCATTTGTAAATACCTAGGATATTGTAGGCTTTTGAATCTTCCTTATGAATCTCTGTAGAAGTGTTAACATTATCACAGTGGTACCTGTGATGGTATAAACTGGCTGTCCATGCAGTATAATCCTGAAAAATACAAGTAAGCTAATGTAAAGATTTGTGTAAGAGAGAATAGAGAATGAAGCAAAATAGAGTTGTGAAGCACAGAGTTTCAGGATTGTTTACAGAGTAGCAGAAGTTTCATAGTTGTCTGGTGATGCTTCAAGATCAGCTACATTTGTCTTCCGTTCTTGATGAGAGTATCGTGCTGGAGAATTTAGAAATTCAGAGGTCTAGCAATATTTATAAATACAGAAGAACTGAAGAGGATGTGAGTTCTGATTTCAGGTTTGCAGATTTGTACTTTGGATACAGTTCATTACTTAACAAGATATTTTTCTAGCATGCTACACAATGGGATGTTTCAGTAAATAACTTGGATTCCATTTTTCCTCTTAGAGTGATTTTGGTTTCACAATCAAATTTATTTCAATAGCATTGCATTAGGTATTCAGTCTTTTAACAAAATGGACAAAGGAGGAAATAAAATGCATAAGTTCCAGTTTCTTAACTAAACTTCATTGCGTTCTGGAATCACTGAGCATGCCGAGGTGTTCTGAAAATAAATTTCAAAATTAGTTAACAAGGATTTTATTTTTATTGTCCTTTTAATGCCATTGTCAGGAATTGTACCCAAGACCTAGCACAAATTTGTTTCGTTTATTGCATTTCTATGTGGTCTAGCCAGATTGTGTAGTCTGAAAAGTTCATTTGAATCAGTGAAAGTCTGTATTTGATCCTGGGTGCACCCATTGGTCTTACAAACTTAGATTTACTTTAATTGCCTTTCCAAGAAAATCTTGGAATATATTGACATTATATAAGCTAGACTTAATGTGTTGTATAGTGGTGGACATGAAGTCTGCACAGTTCTTTTGTTTTAGGATAATATACTACTTCAGAGAAGACATGGATAGCCAACAAATAAATGTTTAGCAAATAAGACCTGACATATTTGGCAAGGCCATATCTGTTCTTTTTTGAATGAAACAATATTAGTAAGGCTGTAGTGATGTAAGAAGAGCAGGTGCATTGCTCCTGTTTACAGACTGATTTAATTTATTTGAAATATTCTGCAAATACTATTTTACACAAAGTCCCAGGTGATGCAGGACATATTTTGTACCAATTCTCACTGTCTACTGAGATAATACTCTATAACCACACTTAATTTATTACATATTTAGAATTTCTCTTATATAGATTATACTGCTGAGTAAAGCTTAAGAAGGTAACAATTCTAGTCCTGAGCTATGATAGAGTAATGTTAGATGCTTTTGTCACAAGCACAAGCCAGAACTGGGCAAGTCTGTGGTGTTTGTCTTTATGCATTAAGTTTATCCCTCAGCATTTATCATTGTGCATTGTCTCAGACTTGAGGATACAAAAATCAAATTTTGAAAAACTTTCATTTTAGCTGTTTTTGGCGCTCGTATCATCTCTATGAATCATACAGTTACCTCTAGTTTCATCACTTGTGATGAAAACAAGTATATGTTACAAAGATTTTGGTAGGTGATTCCTGAAGCAAGACATCAGTTTATTTAATTTCTTTTTTTCCTGTTAGATTCAGTCAAGATTATCTGTTACGCATCTGCTGTGCATAACGTAGACTCAAAAGAGCCTGTTATATTAAAGTAGATTAAAAATGTAGGTAAAACTCTGCTTTGACAAAACCTAATCTTTCAAATTATATTCCTGGTTTTTTCTACTTTAAAGTGAGTAATTCCACTTTTTGTTTGAGTCAGGAACACTAAAACAGAGCAAAAATTTAAAATAAGAGACAGCGTAGTACATTGCATGCAAATACACTGACACTGAGCAATCTCTGTTATTAAACTGAGGAAAAGTATGAAATTGGGAACCAGTGAAAATCAAAATAGTCTAAAATCTTTCTATTATGACCTATTATGTTTCATTTATTAGTAAAGTACATATGCTGTTTTGAAGACAACTTTGATTCTGCCCTTTCAGCTTTGTTTCGTTCTTTTTTATTAATTTTCTTTTTCTCATATGTTGCATGATATTGCCCTTGTTTGAACAAGAGTCCTTTCTGTGGCAACAAGAAACATCACAAGGTATTTTCAGGTCATCTTTTATTGAACAGTGAATGGGAGCATCAAGTGGAGAGAACACTCTTTTAAGCATACATACAGGAAGGAATCTGAAGGATTTCACAGAAACTCTTCATAGTACTTGGTTTTCGTAGTGAGCTTCAAAATGCATTAAGTTGAAATATCATTACTATTAAAATAATTTATTTCTTCTTAATAGTGTTCTTGCCCTTTAAATAATGTTTGGTTTTTTTAATGTGATGGGGGAAGGAGGAGGGAGGACTTCGAAGTTATTTTAAACTTTGCCAAAATGAACCTGCGTTCAGAGTGTTAGAAGAATGGAAATAAACCCAAATCATTTGGAAATCCTACTCTGTGGAATTTTTTTAATTGGAAAACTGGAAATATCCGACTGGACATGCATTGCTGTAATTATCTAGTATTTTTCTGGAGCCGTTTTCATTTGACATTGTCTTTTTATCCTCTCATAAAAATATGGCTGCCATTGTGAAAAAGAGAAGGTAAGAGATGGGATCAAACTGTAGCTAAGATGTTTTCAAGACTTCCTTTGATTTCTTTTTTCTTTCTGAATCACATACTTTCGATGATTATCTGAAACTTATGTACAGATTTTTAGTTTGGAAAGCATGATGAGTCCCTTAAATTGCTGAGTTTGTACTGCTCACTAACAGTAAGAGACTAAATTTATTAGTTTTAGTTCTTGGTTTACCTGTACACACCAGAAACTAAATCAAAATTAACAAGAGTAACCTGGGGATGGGGATTCAGTGTGTATTAAATAGTTAAAATGTATTATTTAATCTTTTCTTCCTTTTGTGAATGATGACTTTTTTCTTTAAACCAAGCTAAAATAGCTGGTGTTCTCTGAACTAGTGAGTTTTTTGGGTTTTTTTACAGCTGTTGAAATGATGGCATAGGACTATTTATAAGCATAATTACAGCTTAACAGTGGTTTAACACTATATAATAAAGAGAATCTTGTAATCAACTGTACAACTTTATCAGGAGTCCTTGAATTAATATGAAAGGTGCTGTCATGCTTTCAGGTTATGTACTATGTTTCTATACCAAACTGATATCAGCAATTTACAGCTATTAAATTTAAAAAACCCAACCAAACAAAAACTACCCCAACATAGACACTTCCACACTGGTCTTGAATTCAGTATTTTCCTGAGAAGTATATAACAGAAACATGTTATCTGTCATTTAGTCTTCTTTAGGTAACAATGACATCTTGAAGAAACTCTTTAATATCTGATAAGATGTCATTTTAATTAAATAATATGCTGTCTTATAGGAAATAAAACTGAACCAAGGGCTCTATGTTTGTTCCTCTCCTATTGTACCTGTTCCCTTGGTCAAAGCCATTTTAGTCTAAAGTACAGATGAATTGTGTTGGAAATTTGAACAGAAATTGAAAAAGTGCTGTCTAAGATTTAGTACAGTAAAGTTCTTGAAATTAAAGAACTATTTAAAATCTTGCATCCTTCTATATCATAGATTCAATATCTTTCAAAATTAGAGCTTGTGTAATGGTTTTGCCTAGAATTTTTCAGGCTATAATAGAATATGTTCTTCAGTGTAGTTCATTGCTGTGTTAATAGCTTTTATATCCTTCCAACTGACATGCTATTTAAAATCCCTTTTTTTCCTAAAGTGTGTCCTAATGATATTGTGTATTTAGAGAATTGAACTTTAAGTCCTATGTCAGTACCAAAAAATTCCTCACTTTTAGAAGAACTTCAGTCATCAGTAAAACCAATTCTTAATGTTGACTGTATACAACAAAATAATTTTAATTACAGAATATACATTATAAATGCATTCTTGAAAAAAAGGAAATCTAGCTGGTTTTTGGTTTTTTCTTTATAAAGATTAAATAAGTGATATTTATCTGTTTGCACATTTTTTCTTTCTAGTGGCTTAAATGTGACAAAATCCTAGGTTGAATATTTGCTCTGATCAGCATGTTCAAGGTGACAACTGTCTGTATCTAACACCTTTCTTTTGCTTCTTGGTTTTGGTTTAAGAAAATGGGAACTGTGATTGGTACTTTTGAATGCTTTACATATTTTGTAGCTAAAAAGGGAAAATCCTTAAAAATGTTTTAGAGCCAAGCAAGACAAGCAAATTCACTATACAGTTCATGCAGTAGGAGTGATCAGAACAATAAGCTGCTAATTGTTTTTACTGAATAACAAGACCTATGTAATTTTTTAAATATTCGCATGTAATAATGGCACATATGTCTGAATCTTTAGAGTGGGCGGAGAGAGTCACAGTATTTTTCTTGTCTACATCTATTATGTCTCTAAGATAAAGTTGTAACATAGTCAAGGGCATGATTTGGGTACCTCTGCCTATTTTAAAGGACTTGTGTTGCAGGTTATTAAGCACTATTTGTAAACATTGTTGTAAAGTCTTATTTTTTTGCTAAAAGAGATACAGTATCTGAGTCATAAAGAGTATATGCTTGCTCCTGGTTAAATATTAAAAAAAAAGAGAGAATTGAGCTTGGTCTTCTATTCCTCAGCTAGATTTCTTAATTCTACACCACCTTTCTACTCTGAGAACTATTTTTTAAAATACGCATGTTCATATTGTAGTACTTATTTTTGAGTATTTGAGCACTACATTTGTGCAACATTATATATTGCCAGTATGTAAATCTCTGTTTAGTGGAAAACATTTAAATATAAAATCTGTCAGCTTAATTTTTGTTTCACAATTCTAACACACATGATTTTGTTGTGGATATTTTGTTTGTTTGTTTGTTTCTTTTAGTATACCTGGTAAATTGAGATGCCTACCACTAGAGAAAGAAACTAAGTGCAAACCCAAGAAAACACATCCATTGAAATATATATGAATGTTCTTCATGCATATGTACATACTGCATCAATGTTGTACATACTTCAGCTGCCAGGACAAAAAATTTGTCTTCCTGGTTTTAATTATATTTGATGACGCAGCTGTAAAACATTACTTTCTTGATTAGATTGAACTTCTAATCAAGGAAGGAGCAGCATTTTCTGAAAATAATGCTTGAATGTTGTCTGTATGGAAAACTGCTTCTACTTGCAAAATCAAATGATCAGACAGTATTCCATTCCTTGCAAGACACTATATGAAATGAAAAAATCCTAGTGAAATAATTTTATTCTAATGCGACGTGCTTAAAATCCATGGAGCACATTTTTATTAAGGAAGAGCTCAAAGGACAGAATTAATTTAGGACACTATTGAGTATAATGCAATGGTCTTACAGCTATTTGGTGATCCACAGTTTCCCTATCGAGTTCTTAATGAATATTACAAACCAGTTTATTTTTTAGCAGGAGCATATTTAAATTGACAGAGAACTTAGTTTTTCAGATGCCTTGCTTCTGTCAAGCCATGAGACGTGTCATGGAACTTGAGAGGAAGTTTGCTTTGCATAGCTTCTTATTATCCTTGTGTCTGAGGAAGAAGGGACTTTCTTCTCCAAGCTGGGAATGTTGAGCTGATGCTTCTCAAGTGTATTAAAGGGATTATAAGTATGTTGGGCTATGTTCCATTAAAATGGCTTCTGAAGTAGGAGTGGAATGTGAATATTCTACTATATACATTCTTATTCTCGTAAAAGCTGGAGAAATAGTAATACTTCATTCTTGGTCAGTGAGACTTATCTACACAGACTGGTTTAATGAGTTTTTACCATGGTCTATATGTATTACAGTGAAACACATGATGCTAGAAAGTAAGCAACAGGGTAGGGTAAGATCTGAACTTTAAGGTTGGAATGTTTTTAACTTCTTGTTACCTGGAAGGAATTTTAATTTCCAAAGGATTATTTACAATAAAGCTGGTGTTGTTACTACTAAATTATGAAAATTTCCATCCTTAACTGTAATTGAGAATCAATGGTATGATTTTGTGGGCCATTGAGATGGACAGTTATGCATTTTTCATGCGTTAATCTGTTGTTACTATAAGAATGGCAACATAAAATGCTTTTAGTTCACAAAATTAGAATTTCATATTTCCTGAAGTGGTAATGTACAGATATAGTGTGATTGAATTTGAGCATTTTATTTGTTGCTACTCATAAAGGTTTTGTAATTAATTTATTTTTGTTCATTAGGAATTATGTTAATGATGATTTGCTAACTTAAAATAATCTAACTTACTTGAGTAGTAGTATAACAGTATCAGACAGATCCAGGAATCATGCTGCATCAGGTTAGGAAGAAATGTCAGTACTCATAGTGTCAGTTCAGTAGTACAAATGCCAGCTGTGATCAGGGCATTTTTACAGAGCTATATAAGAAGTGTGTGGTCATCAGAAGCTCGGTAGTTTCTTTCTCCATCTGCATCACCAATATGAACAATATTTTGATGCCAGGTCAAGAAAACGTAGTATCAGGTGTCTTGTACCTTAAAATTTGTTGCATATGTTATGTTCTGTTCCCATCTGATGTGCACCCTGAAGTACACACTGTGCAAGTTACATGTGTACACTGGTTCCAAGTTGCATGTCTGACATTATTCTTTTTCCTGAGCAGTGATTTAATCTGTGTCCTGTAAGAGACAACTCTGTTTTTTTAAATTGCTCTAAAGACTTTGTTTGCACTGCCTTAGCAGGGCAAACAAGATCCAAGAGTGCAAATTCATTCCAGAAGAAGTTGTAATACTGTTGTACTTCAGCTCAAGTAAACTGGTTTGCTAGTGTATAAAATACACATCAAGACAGCAGAGGGACAGACATTTACAGTAAAACAAGTTTGTATTAAATGGGAAAAAATCTGTTATTGATCATGCTAGTGCTTTGGAACAAATGAACTTAGAGGATCAAGCGTGTAGAGGAGAACACAGTTGTGTGTTGCACTGTGACATTGTACTATGTGTAAAGTGTAGGTCTGGAAAAGATGCTGTCAGAAAGCTTGACAGAGTCAGAGAAACCCATCAGGATTAATTTTAAATATTACTTTGAAACTGAAGGTTGTCTATGATTTGTATTTTATTGTAATTATTAAAATTGTAGATTGTCATACAGAAAAAGAAATCCAATCCTTCTATCAATTAAAAGGCCTTTTGAAATAAATATTGTTGCAGCAAAGGGAAATTATACTAGACAAAGGGGTAAAATTATAGAAGCCACAGAAAAGCATAGAAACTTCTCTGTAAGAGGTAAAAACCAGTTTCTGAAAAGCAAAGCCAGGTTTTAATTTTTGTTATTTTCTTGTTTCCTGAAGAAAGCTTAGAACCGTATTTTCATAGTACAAAACATATTTTAGAGCTAAGGCTTAAACATTTACTTTTAGTCTCAGGAGCTTTAATTGATTGTAATTATATTTTGTCTTATGTAATATAAGGACACAAGGGAAGAGAAATTTAGCCATTTAATAAGATTGCTAGAGGATATAAAAACCTTACATAAACAGTATGAATTTTCAACATTGGGTGTACATTAAGAGAGTAGTTTTCTGTTGTTTTGTCTGTTCTCAACAGGCATGAGCAGATCGATGCACATTATAACCTATGTCTCATAACAGTTAAACCCTTCAGGGGCATTTCCAGTGAAGCACGTTTACTGTTTCCTTGGTACCTCTCCATTCCTCACCTAGGAGATGATGCCCCAGCTATTGAAAGCATTTTCCAAGTTTGTGTTTGTCAATATACTGTATAATGTGTGCTGCAAGAGGCACCATATAAAAACATATCAAACATTTTTGCGCCTTTGCAAACTTCAGTTTGTTCCTTGCATTTGCATTGTTGAGACTAAACATACGTGCAACTATAATGTAAATAGGTAAAGGATTAGGTGTGTAGAATACTCAATGTATTCTCCCATTTACGGTGCATTTTTGTGGGATTTTGACAGTCATTTTGCCATTTCTTTGATGGCTATTTGAATGTGTCTACCTGTAGAAATTATGTAGTGTTGGGAGAATGGGATAAACAATTCTAAGATAAACATAATTTATTTGCAGCTTTTATCAACCTTGTAATAAGATTTGCAGTGTCTTTTTATAACAAATACAATTTTTATAGTGCATTTATTATACTGCTTATACTTGATATACATTTCTCCATGTAATCTCCATTGTGAGATTAATGCCCTTTTATCTTTTTACTCAGTGAATACAGCAGTGTGAATTTGGGTTTGTTTGTGATCAGTCTTGAGGAATTCTACTGATCAGAAATAAGAAGTCAAGTGTCAATTGAAAATGACATGTACTCCACTGCACAAGAGAAAGAAAAGGAAAAAAAAAGCTCTGATGTTGCTATTCAGTTATAATATATTATATATACTTTTCCTCTTAATATTCTCTTGTCTTTTGGAGTGTACGAGAGACTTCTTCCTCAAATCTATATATAAAAAGTTCTTCTTGAAAAAATTTGCTTGACTTGTTTTACTCTAGATTCTTGCACATGGCTGTGTGGAAGGAATAATAAGCTAGTGCACTTAGAGTAATTTTCAAAATAGATTTTTAGATATTAAGTGAAATGTGCCATTCACTCAAAGTTGAATTTACAAGTGAAACTTACCAGCTGAGTTGGTAAGTTTCACTTGTATGTCATCAGTTACCATGGGACAGTACAACAACAGGATTGTCCAAGCAAGGAATAAACTTAAAGCCTAACTACAGCTGAAAAGATTAGAAGTAAGGATTGCTATTATTGCTTTCTTCATAATTGCTAGCTCAGTTTATTGCACCTTCCTCTATAGCAAGTGTAATGGGGTGTTATATAATTTCTAGTTGCGTTATGTTTGGTGTCAGGGAGACATACTGACCTCTGTGCATATATGTTTGTTTGGGTGAAGTAAATATTTTCTTAGAAGCTGTTTGGGTCCTAGTGACACATAGGGCCATCTAGTAGAATGAAAAGCTTTCTTACAGCATTTATCAAGGAGTGAATCCCATGGAGATAGCACTTCCTTTGTGTGCTTTATTCTTCTGACAAGACATCTAAGCTGCTTAAAGGTCCCTTTTTTCTGAGATTGGTAGGGAAACTTAATTTCCGGACCAGTATCTTTGAGCTTCCTATATCATCTGTTCTCCTATGCTGTGAACATTGCCAATGGATTGTTTAGCTCTGATCTTCAAAGAGCTCAATTAAGAAATGCACTTCTAGGCTTGGGAGAATTATTCATCTCAAGTAACAAGTGACCTTGGCTAGAAAAGCTTTCTGTCTTGCAGCTGTTGGCCTCCTTTGATTTGCCCAGTTACTTCAATTCAAATGAGCTGCACTAGCTGCTTCGAAAACCTTGATACCCTTAATCGTTGACCATTCCTTAGCTGATAGGTCCAAGATCAGTTGTGTATATTTGCATTAAGATCTGCAGATGCCTTTCAGATGTAGCCAAAAGGAAATTTGCTGATATGCATAAATATGGTTGGGATGATAAATATCAAAAAAAGAAAATCCTAGGATATTAAGAGAGAGAGAGCTCGCTGAAGAAAGTGGCATTCAATTTCCTGTTTTGTCATTTACATATGCCATACCATAATTTTTATACAACTACCATGCCCATAAACATATCAACATAATTTTCTAAAACAAGAAATGACAAATTATCTTTTCTAGCTTGCACTTGGTAAATGAAAACAAATTAAGTTTCAGTTTCTTTCTGTGTGCTCCTGGAAAATTTTATTCATTATCAGAAAGGAAGTGTTTCTCCATTCAGGAGAGAATTGTAACCATTATGTATTATATGCAGTGATAAAACAGTGTTCAGCTATATTTGCTGTTTAAAGTGTCAGCTATTATGAGGACCTTGCTTTGAGACATTTCTTACTATATTTTCTTTGATATAATGCTGATACTTTTTTCTTTCCAGGTTATTTAATAGGTTTTCTAATCAAAACTATTGGAGAAAAAGCCATTATTCAGTTTCCTTGCATAGATCTGTGCTACAGACAAGTGTGATGACAGCTCACACACACAAAGCCAAGATAATAATGAGTTAGTGGGTCAAATTGCAGTTTCCCATTCATGGAGACATTTAACATTACTGCAGACAAAAGGCTGAATTCTTATTTCTATTTTTCTCACTCCCATCAGTGCTGCTTGCTCCATCTGTTGTTCTATGTCTCCTCCTCATTGGACCCCTCTATAATCATGTATTACTCAATATTGGCCACATAGAACTGTCTGTTTTTTGCCAGTACTCTGTTCTTGTTGTAATGAACTAAGACCTTTTGGAGGTCCAGGTTTGTCATTTTGTCAAAGCAGGACAAAATGACAAGTAGCAAGAGCAATGCACAACCAGGGGCAGGGAGCAGAGAGACCTCCATGCTTTTTGGCAAATGCAGCTGTAGATGCCATCTGTGATGTGAACTGACCACATCTGGTGGAACTGGAGCACTTGGTGCTAGCAACATGTCAGCTGGGTTGGACTAGCTTCTGTGGAACATGAAGAAGGAATAATTACATACTCATTAGCACCCAAACTAGCTTATTTGAAGCTTTAAGTAGCGAATTTCATTGTAGTATAAATGTGCTATTTGATTGCTAGGATTGAAGCTTGATGGCTTCTCAGCAAAATTTGTTGAGTAAAATTGGAAGTATTTATTCACGACCATTGTATGTTGAATTTTTTTTTAAAACATCTGTTGTCAAAATTTATTTCTAATAGGAACATTATTGCCTGCATTCCAGCACTGATTGGCTGTGTTACTGCTGCATGACTAATCAACACCTATACACATGATAACAGTTTCATCTAGAAGTAGAATCAAGTAATTGGCATTTAAGGCCTTAGAAGCATTAATAATCATCATACAGTGCTTAGTGGCAGAAATTCAGAATGTCACTATGACTTGTGTTTTGTTTCACTTTCTAGCGTCAGAATAATTTCCAAATTCAGTAAATCTCAATTGTTTCCTCAATTAGCTGTATTTTTAGGGTTTAAAATCTTATTTTTTCCTCATAAGAAATTCTGCATAGTTAAAACTGCAAAAAGACTTCTGTTATTGTAGTCAAGTCATGCCAGCCTAATAATAGTCTGAAAGAAGAACTGGAGTCTTTTGATAGATGTTTCAGTAAATGGTAGCCAAAAGAAAAGCATAGCAACATACTCCAAATCTAGTGTTCAACTGTTCAAATACCATGTGTATGTGTGTTAACAAATTCTCTTTGGCATATGTGTCTTTGATAATAAGCAAGATGAAATTTGAAATTGCTTTCTCTGTTACCGAAATTACATTAATATTTTATTACTACATTTAATGGTACTAAAAGTTTTGCCATGAGGAAAGTTTATTTTGCACTTAAAACAATTTTGCTCTTTTTGCCTGTAAATAAAAGGCATAATCCAGAATCTATAATGACTACAGGGATTTCACTGTTGTTATTATTTGAGGTTTGGATTTTGTATTTAAAGTGCAGTTACAGGACAATGTTCCTTAGCTCATGTAAGAGGAGGGCATAGACAGTAACAATGCTGGCTTTTCCTGCTATATTCTTATCTGTTTTTATCCTTAAGCGGGTTAAATGAAAAAAAAAAGTGATACTGACACAAAGGATGTTACAAGATGAGAGTAACTTGCAATTATTATGTTTGTTTTAATATAGTTTAAATCGTTAATTTGAGCAGAGATTCAACCAACAACGGTGTGACTTGTTTTTAATTTTCACATCAACCTTCTGGTTGCAGTAGATTTGTGGATATAGTTTTTATAACTAGATAATATATAATCAGAAAATGTCAACATCCTGAAACTCCCAAACCATTTTCAAACTAGCTAACCAAAGCATTAATTAAAGATAATGGGAAAAAATTGTCACCTGCGTTTTTGGTATCTGGCATGTCCCGTTTTAATTTTCATGGCAGAAGCCATGCCTTTCAGATAAACGTTTTGCTTGACTGGATCAATTTTCCATGATTTTATTCATGTTTGGGTTGGTTTGTTTGTTTTTGGTTTGGTTTTTTTTGGTTTTTTTTTTTTTTTTTTTTGTTTGGTTTGTGTTGTTGTTTTTGTTTTTTTTTTTTTTTTTTGTTTGGTTTGTGTTGTTGTTTTTGTTTTTTTTTTTTTGGTTTTTTTTTTTTTTGTTTGGTTGTTGTTGTTGTTTTGGTTTTTTTTTTTTTTGTGGTACCATTCTTGATATGTGTAGTTCTTATTTTCAGAGAAGGAAGTTCTTATTTCTGTCTAAATTATTAATTTAGTGTAAAATATGTACATTAAAAGAAAGTTTTGTGCAATTGTTAAATAGAGGCGTAGAGAAAATTTTAGCCTGCAGTGTTTTTTTTTTTTTTTTGTCAGTAGAATCATGGCTTAGTAAAGGCTTCAGTAAGAAAAGCTGTAGTGGTATCATCCTACAGCAGTGAAGCAGATTAAAGGCCATAGTGCAGGGACACTCAGATAGGAGATTTAGTATTCTTGGCAATGAAAAGTGGCTGCTTAAGACTGAGACAAGTTGATTGATTAATGAGTCTGCCTAAAACTGAAATTCTGGTGGTCTGACTTTATATGCTTTTCATATGCTTTTACATCTCTGTAGAGAAGAGTTGAGCAAATAATGCAAACAGAAGGTTTTCTATAGCTCTTCAGTTGTGTCTCACTGTGAGTTAATAGCTGTATTGCTATGCCAGCTGTGTTAGTTGTGGTATAACATCTCTATAGAAGAGACCCTTGATTCTATTCTGGTTGGAATTCAGCTTATTTCTTTGGACACTGCTCCGGAGAACGAACAATACTGGGTTACCACCTCTGAATTTATAATAGTGGCAGCTGTTTAGAGAAGACACTAATAATTCTAGATGAAAAATAGTAAAAATTTGTATTAACATATAGACAGTTCCTCTTCTAGATACAAACGTGTTTGGCACTTCAAGATTAGTTGGTACCAATCACTAGTGGCTCAAAAGCTACAGTAGGGTCTCCAGATATGATCTGCTGCTGATAGGAGAGCCTCTATTTGGATAATAAACCACACATTCTTGTTGTGTCCCTTTACTGTAAATAGTTCTAGTCCCTTCTTCTCTTCCTCATTCTTCCCACACAGTTCCTCTTCCCATAGACATCCTTCTCGTTAGATCTTGCTCTTACTTGAATTTTGCTTTTTTTTTTCTCAATTTCATGTGTTATGATGTATGCTGCTTGACATATAAAGGAGAAAGAATTTTGGAATAAGAGGCTAGAAAACATTTCAGCTTTGTGAAGACTAAATGATTTTATTGAAAAAAATCAAATTCTGAGTACTAACTGCCGGCCATAGTCTGCTTACTTCAGAGGTTAGATTGTTCCAAGGTTCTAAATACTGAGCACTAGTCTCCAAACTTTGATTGCATGCCCCATCAGTAAAAAATTTGTAAGCATTAATATATGTATATTCATTTATTGACAATAAATACATGCATATATATATATATAACTTGATGATAAATAAATATACACACCTTTATAAGTGCAACTCCATGGAGCTAGAAGACCTGTGCCTTGATCACATTTTCATAATGAAACCATCTTTGAATCAGAATGAGACATTTTTATTTTATCACTTCAAGGTCAGCCTTCTTATTTGTCTGTGTCACTAACTGTTTCTTAATTAAACTTACTGGAACTTACTAAAGCATCTAGGAGGTATGCTTGTTTTGGGAAGTTCTTCTTCAGTGATTTTTTTTTTTTTTTTAACTAGAAACCCTAAGGTCCCTCAGGAACTTTTGGAATCCTCTACAGCATATCTGCTGGTACATAAGCGTCATTCAAAGGAAAACAACAGAATACTTATAGCTGTGCTTCAAGATGTGTTAACTGCATATATATTCACAACCCTCCCTCATACTCCTCCTACAGTAGTTTCAATTGGGAATCAGTATGGTCCTAAACAAATATAATAGATGTAATCTCTATCCCAGCTCATAAGTTAGGCAGTTACTAAGACGAAGTGAAGTTTTGGGCAGTGGTCACCTTTTGTATTCATAAGGAAGTTCATAGGAATATTTTGCGTGGATTTCAGTGCACTTTGAGCTTCACATCAGAAGACAGAGAAATAGTTTCTTTAGCCATGTTGAAAAGAAGCACAGAAAATTTCCCAGGAATAGTGAGGAGCCAGGAATAGAACTAAAAAATCTCATGTAATCTTTAGAGGAAAAAAAATTCTCATTCTTTTGATAAAGGCCTCTTAAAAAGCAGCACCTTGGGACCTATAATTTTTTGATTGGTAACCTTATAGTTTGTTTTTTTAATATATTTAATCTCGTATTCAGACAAACATTTCCAATGCAATCATATTTGGACTGTAGAAGAGGTTACAGCAACTCAGCCAAGTATCTTGTGTACTTAAGCTGTGTATTTGAATATATATGTATCCACTCTTGAACTTTTGAATTCACTGTAAGGCAGATGCTGTAATAGTTCAGGTTATGACAGGTACAGAGATGTTATAAAACTGATGAGAATTTTGGACTGCTTCTTGGGACAAGTGGAAAGTTGGAAGAGGTTCTCTAAATGAAGTGTGGGAGATATTCATATGTGAATGATCTACATCAAATACCAATCAAAGTAAAAAGGAAATAAAGAGAAATATCAGGATGAAACACAAGGAAGACTTATTTAAGGAAGTAAATTAGAAGCAGGAATTATACATATAAAAAATCATTGACAGTCCAGACATCATGTTAGAAATACAAGGAAACTTTTTGTTTTACACAGTACATGCTTCAATTATAGAAACTCATTGTACCAAAATATTCTGGCATCCAAAACAACAAATATGTTCAATGAATCATTGAATATGCTGAGTTGGAAGGGACCCACAAGGATCACTGAGTCCAACTCCTGGCCCTGCACAGAAGAGCCCCAAGAATCACACCATGTGCCCAAGAACATTGTCTAAACTCTTCTTGAACTCTGGCAGGCTTGGTGCTGTGACCGCTTCTCTGGGGAGCCTGTCCCAGTGCCCAACCCCCCTCTGGGTGAAGACCCTTTTCCTAATATTCAATGTCAACCTCCCCTGACACAACTTCAGGCCATTCCCTCGGGCCTGTCTCTGGTCACCAGAGAGAAGAGATCAGTGCCTGCCCCTCCTCTTCTCCTTGTGAGGAAGTTGTAACTGCAATGCTGTCTCCCCTCAGCCTCTTCTTTTCCAGGCTGAACAGACCAAGTGACCTCAGCCACTCCTCATGCAGCTTCCCCTCAAGGCCCTTCACCATCTTTGTAGCCCTCCTGTCTTTTTTATATTGTGGCACCCAAAACTGCACACAGTGTTCTAGGTGAGGCCACCCCAGTGCAGAGCAGGACAATCTCCTCCCTTGCCCGGCTGGCGATGCTGTGCCTGATGCCCCCCCAGGACAGGGTTGGCCCTCCTGGCTGCCAGGGCACTGCTGGCTCACGTTCAACTTGACATCAACCGGGACCTCCAGGTCCCTTTCCATGGGTGCCGTGGTCATCCTCTTGCCCTTCTTGAAAATCTGGATAATGTTTGCCAACTTCCAGTCAACTGAGACCTCTCCAGATTCCCAAGACTGCTCAAAAAATCGTTGAGAGAGGCCTCACAAATGACATGAGCCAGCTCTTTAAGTATTCTTGAAAGAATCCCATCAGGCTCCATAGACTTCTAGAGACCCAGGAGCAGCAAATCCCGAACAACTTCAGGATTGGCTGGGAGTTCTATTGTTCTTACAGCCATGGTTCTCCAGCTCAGGGCACTGGGACCCCAGCTCAACACCTCTGCCTTGTCTCTGTCCCTGTTTGTGAGGGACACATCCTGTAATAGGTCGATGTTATTTGTGCACTGCTTTTTGCCATTAACATATATTTAAAAACTTTTTTAAAGAAATAGTCAAGTTTATGGAGGTCACCTAGGTCGTGGATAGTCCAGATGTAGTCCTGTTTCTCTCAGATGCTTAGGTGTTCTCTCAGATGCTAATTTCTGTACGCTGCCATTAGAGTAAATATTAACATTTTTTATCCCCCTGCCTGCTCTTGCTTTCCGTCTGAAGTAAGATATAGACTGCATGATTTTAGGCCTAAACCAGTAATGTATCAATCATTCCTAGAAGTCTTGTAAAAGTCATGAGTATGACTTGAATAGAAATTCTCTGAGAATATTGTTGCACTTCTCTGTTCCTCATAGCTGCCAAATGATTACATTTCCCTTCTATAAGCTATCCTTTTTTTTTCCCCAATAGTAATTAGCTTCTTTACAAATAAAGAAATATAGACCAGGCCAGACTGGAGATGCAACTATTTAAAAGTTTTGCTACAAGATACCAGACCTCCCTAAGCTTCAGGGAATACAAAGAAAACAGTATGTTCTGTTTCCTGTATAGTAGTTAAATCTTTTAGGGAATCTGAACAGTGAACTGTTTCCATCTATTAGCTTCTGACACTTTTCTTCTCTTTCTTCTTGTGTTATGGAGAGGGGTGCTGTTTCAGGTTAAGGTAAGCAAATGCATCACTGTAGGTTGAAGAATCTGCCTTGAATTTACACAGTAAAAATACAAATGTATACATAAAAGATACCAAAAGAATGAATGAATTTAAAAAAACTTTCAAGTTTTGTGTAAAGTATATTTTTTTGAAATCTTGACTATGTTACTTGCTAACAACTATAGTAGCTAATAAATTGCTAGCAGCTAAAGAGGCAAAGAATATTGCAAAAGGGATTACCTTTTCTTAAATGGTATTCTTTTAAGTCTGGAGCTCTTTTTAAATGTGGATGAGAAAACTTGCTTTAGATACAGATAAACAGCTGTTTTGGTCTTGGTGATCAGGAGTACTGCATTGCTTGCAATGGTGGAAACTGAACTAAAATCTTTAAAGACAGTGGAATGTGCTCAATGTTAATATAACAGTTTGCTAATGGACCAGAAAGCTCTAATCAGTATTTAAAATCACTTGAGACCTTACCTTTTTTGGGGGTTTTTTTGTTGTTTTTTTTTCTTTTTAATCTTGCTTGGGATTACAGAAACACATTCTGAAATACTAATAATTTATGGGCCTTGTTCCACGCTAGCAAAAAGTAATGTACTAAGAAGTACCTATTTCTCTAAAGCTCTTTTAAGATGATAATATGGTTATGTAGAAATTCTCTTAATGACTTGCATGTGTGGCAAGTCATGTTTCAATTAAAATAGTGTGAAGCACATGCCAGCACTGTTTTACATATCAGTTGTTATAGTGCCAGGATGATTTGTGGTGTCTGACCTGACAGTACCAAGGTTCAGCCTCATTGAAACATCCTTTAGTATTGAGGGTTTCTGGACTGTGACAGTTGTCACGGTACTGTGAAGCCATTCATCACAGCCTAACACAGGTACAGGGCAAAACTGCAGTTGTTCTGCCTCTAATAGCCATGAATATATCTCTCTCTATATCTATCTATCTATCTATCTATCTATCTATCTATCTATCTATCTATATATCTTGTGAAACACTTTGGTTAAACTTGTTCAGCTAGAAACATCTTGATTCACCCCCAAAATAGGGCCTTCATGTCAGATTCATCGTGTGAAGGGAAGAACTTGTAAGTGGTATAATATGTGATTAAACTTGGCTGTGTAGATGTGAGCAAGATAAGTAATTTCTAGCTGAGAGAAACTGGTTTATTCAGCTGCTAGAAAATTCCTTCATACTTGTTGGAAACCTGCTTGGCTGCCTTGTGCAGCTACAGAAATGCTGCAGTATCTGTTTAGCAGTTTTGTGGGAAACATCCAAATGATGACTGAAAGCTGTGGGATGCATATTTGAAGTGAGAATAATGGGAAATACTTGAAATAAAAAAACCCTACAATTTTTGATCAAAGCAAGTTTAAAGCTAATATTATCAGGGTATCTAATTAATTGATTTCTCAAGACTTTGGTATACACTTATGTAACTTAAAACTTCAATGTCTAGGGTTGCAAACTTTGGAAAATCCAAAATAGTTTTACTAATATATAACCGAAAGCCTTGACTTGTGTTTTGGAGAAGAGCTTTTCTTAGCTTGATGATGCAAAAATTATGCTGACAATTTTTTCCAAACTGCCCTTCTTTTCTGGTAATAACCTGGATTTCTTGCTTTAATGCCACATAGTAGCTGTATTTTTTGTGCTGTGTGAGTTTTTCTGTATTTGCCTGTGTGATCTGCAGCTGCTTCAGAGTGGTGAGAGTATTGAGTCAAATCTTCCAGCAGCCTGCAGATATCTAGGATAGTTTACAGCATATTACCTATGAATGCAAAACTGAATTGTAGCGTGAATGTCAGCTTCAGAGCACTCTGTATGACATTTTAGGATTTTTCACTGTATGAGTAGATATCCATGACTATAAGAATTGATTCTGTGTACACTTCTGTATTTGTGCATTCCCTTTGTCTAGAGCAAGGTGAACGCAAAAACATAGTATTGGTCCAATTTGTAGACTTTTCTCTGGCATGTCAATCTTCTCTGAGAATATGAAGAGGAATGTTGTCTATCATTATCTTCAGTTTCTTAAAATGGGAGGTCATGCAGTGTTTGAAATCAAGAAGTTGCTGCTCCACTTAATATAAAGTCAGTGTCCTGACTTTGTTACACCCAGCACAGAGATAAAGGAGTTGAACATTTTAGATGATGAAGGAGTTTTAACATTCTGGTTATTTATTGGCATATTAATGGATCAGCTAGGATAAATAAGATAGTACTGTTGCATTTTACTAATTTCAATCAATAAATATCTGCTCCTAAATCTATTTTCTGATACTTTTCACCAGCAGTAAAAATTACAACTGGAGTGTTTGTGTGAAAAAAATCTGTTCAAATAACTGCATACCCTTTTTTCCTCACTTATCTCTGCGATGTGGTGGAATATATAATTTTCATCTCCAGGTTAGTATTTGCATTATTTTGCAGTGTACTGTGGTGGTTCAGTGTCAGGCAAACTGCAGGAGATAATTATTCTGGCAGAATATTTTAAATCATAAGCTATATTTTTCCTGTAAGTTTGATTAGTTAAATCTAAATCACTGTAGTGTAACTTCAAGGACGTTCGGTGTTTATAGCTCAGTGAGATATAATCTTTACATGATTTTGAATTTAAGCACTGTAAATAAATTGGTTTTGTATAACTGCACAAAAGTATGATCCCTAATTTTGCAGACAATATCCTGAGCTTGTTGTTGATTTTGAGCTGTTTTAAACATCTGAAATGTATCTGATTTTTTAATAGTTCTAGCTTATAGTTCCTTATTAGATTGCAAGCTTCATATTTACCTAGAAATAAAAAGGGAATATGTTGATAAATATCTTTATTTCTGCATCTTATTTCTCTTGTTGTCTTTTTCCATGTATTATTCATCTTTTGAGAATAGCCATCTATGCCTAAAGGTGCCTTTTTCAATAATGCTATTTCTTCTTGTAAATCTATGAGTGGATGTGTTCTGTGCCCCGTGAGAATAATGATGTATTGCTTTGAAAAAACCCCAAGTACCCTGTGGTTACATTAGGCCTTGAAAGAAGATGATAGCAGGATTGTTGTAGCAACCCATGCCACTGTGCAACTTCCTTTATGAACAACATTCTGATTGGAGAAACTCAGAGGCTGTTCATAGGGTGGATGAAAGGAGCATCCACTGGGGCCAGTGACCTAGTCTGTTGCAGGCACAACAGACTAGGCTTAAATTTATTGCAACAGTATTTTCTGGCACATGACATAAAACATATTTAAGTTTGCACAAGAACTGAAATTTGGGAAGTGTTGTACAAATGATAAAACAAATCAACAGAGCTTTTAAGATCAAGTAAGCAAAGTTATTCTGTTATTGTAAATGTCCAGAAGAATGATATCATACGCTATATATGGCTTTTTGTATAGCTGTTTAATATATATGGCTTTAATTTAATTTTTTTTTTACTTTAGTTTTGGAGAAAACGTCATTATTTTAGATGGAATACTAAATGGAATCATCAGTTGAAACTGATTTTTAAATAGATGCTCATAAAGGATGATTCTGTACAGGTGTCTATTTTGTCAGTTAAATAACACCACTTCAATACCTGCCTGCCCGGCCAGGGACAAAGTTTTATGAAGCGTCCTGCAGGACAACTGATTTAGGCAAGGGTACAATAAAGTAAATGGATTCTACATTATGCTAATCTGAGATGCAGAACTTTCAAATCTAGAGACTGTTAGCAGAAATTAGTTTAACTTATTTTACATTTGTGGAAGATCTTTGAAAGGAGCCTTGTAATAGCAACCTTTTCACTTAGAACAATCATGTCTGTACAGTAGAATCTTAATTATTACATTAGAATGAAAATAAAGGAAAGTTAAGTATAATTAATGGGGGGTTTTGGTCAGATGGAACGTGGGGATGAATTTTTCCTTTCCCACCCTTTTTTCATAGACTTATTCCTCACTCCTAAATTTTTTTAAAGCTAGTATTACAATACAAATTTTTATCAACTTACATATAATACTGGAATATACCCAAAGAAAACATACAGGGCAACTACTTTTCAACCCAAAATTCTTGTACTAATGTTGATGGCAGCACATTTGGCTACAGTAATTTATATGGCAGTTGAATCACTGGACTGAAAAGCATACCAAAAATAATCCAGAAAAACATAAATGCACCAAAACAAAGTGAAGAAACAGTAATTTTACTAATTTTAAGAAAGGATTTGGAAAAAGTTGCATAGAAGCTAAGAAGAAAGAATAGCAAGTCAATCTCTCAGCTTGTGAAAGAATTAACTAAAATTTTTTACATGTTACCTACATCTCTTTTAAAGGACTGGTGCTTGGAAATATGTCTCAATCTACATGCAATCAGAAATTAATAATAAGCTATGAAAAAGAGGGTTGGGATGCTCACAGGGAGGCTTCATAATAAGAGAAAGAGATAGAAAAGTAAAATATTAGGGATATAAAGGAAAGATGACAAATTAATATCATAGAATATTTTGTGTAGTTACTATTGTAAATCATTGAAGCTTACCTTTATGACTATGTAAGTATCAGTAAACTTTATTTTTTAAGGAAGTAAACACAGGTACTTTGAGTTAGCTATTCTCTACTTGGATGCTGAGGGAATTGACAGTCAGAATTCAGTCCTCTCTGATGTTGTCGAGGCAGTTTCATAATCTTGTAACTCTCCTAATTGCTAGCAAACTGGAGCATATCTGAATTCAAAGTCAGTCTCTGGCTTAGATAAAAGAATGCTCTTCTCTTGCAAAACTCGTGCGTGAACTTCTGATAGTTAAAATAGTAATAAGCCTGCAGCATGTTTTTTTGGTTTTCCTGCTCTTTATAAGGTTATAACTTCAAGGTTTCCCAGAATTCTAAATATGTTGCAATTTATAAAAACCATAATTTTAATCATAAAACTATGTGAATGAAATAAAAGAGAAAATCAGCTCACAACATATGCCACGGAATTCCAACAAAATTAATTTCTAATGTGAAATGTTATATTTGTGCATATATGAGAATGTTTATAATTGTCACGTGTGACAATACGAGATACTAGGATTTTATGTTATAAAGACTATAAGAAACTTTTCTAATATTTTGTCCACAGTGAATTATTTTCCTTAGCAAATTTGTTCAATTTTAGTGAGAGGAGGTAATTACTGTCAGTCAAAATAGTCTGCAGTATTCTACAGTAACTTTTCATATATTATTGCATAGCTTTGACAACCTGTTTTAGTCAATTTTTAGAAAGAATCTCTTTGATTTTTTCATTCAATTCTAAAAATACACCAGAAGATTGATTTCAGTATAGAAAAGTTTATCTGTGAATCTGAAAGCCTTTTTCCCCCCACCAGTCAAGTCGTCTTTCTGTGTTCTTGGGGCTGTTTTTTAGTCACCTCAACAGCCTATGCTTGGAAACAATCATATCACTGACACATTAAATCTATTATTTAATCAGCTGAAAAGGGGTGTTGTGAAAGCTGTAAAATAAAAAACTCAATGGCTATTTTACAGAGTACTTCTTCTATCAGGCCATGAGACAGGAAGTTGAATTTACAAGTTCCATTTTTCATTTTGCAGAGCTACTAGAGAAGACACACAGAAGAGAGGAAGAAATGGGAGCTCTCCAGGTATATTTTCTGCTCAATTAACTTGCTACATTTTTTTGTTAAATTTCTTAAAATTACCGAATTGTATTGCAGCATTGTGATTTTCTGAACTGCCTTAGTAGCCTAAATTCAGATTTGGAAATATATGCGGACAAATACAGACCTAATAGCTAGTAATACTGCTGAGTTTCTTCACTGGCTAGGTTAAATTCTCTGGGCTGCATTACTTTCTTTTGTAAAAGTGAAAAAAACTGAAAGTGTTCTAGTAAGTATTTAAGGCCTCTGAAGTACTAAATGTTCATAACCACCTTTCTGAGGAAGAATGGACCAGTCAATATTTGCTAGGACCTGATACAATGTTATAAGTCCTTATTGTATGTCATCTAGCAGTAAAGCTGTTTGTGCTAAGCACTTTCAATTTGCACTTAGAAAGATTTACCCTAAGTTCAGCTTTGGAATAGTATTTAAGCATTGCAGTCAAAGAAAACATACTCCTTTCAAATGGAAATAGCTAAGAAAGCAAAACCAGGTTCGAATGAATTGTGAGGCTCAGGAGGCTATGAGGGAGGGTAATGTGTGTCTTCTTCAGAATACAGAGAGAAAAAAAGAAATTTTTAACAACAAATTGCTGCAAACAATGCCCAATATGAACATAAAAAAGGTTTACATACAATATGGAGGTTATCAATGAGTCAGCATTCTGTAAGTGTACTGAAAGCAGGACATTTGTGAGGGAATTGATGAAGATAAGGCTCATGAGGAAAATGAAGTTATGTATTTATCTGAGTTTTGACCATAGGAGTTTGTTTGAAGATACGTCTTCTCATATAATAAATAGAAGGCATTTTGAGGGCTAGAAGTATCAAAGAAGTTAGTGTACAAACAGTTTGCTCCAGTAAGAAGAGACGAGTTGCAAGACCCAAAAGTTACACAACACACCAATCCAGCTGTTTCCTGTTCAAACAAAAATCTTGGCCTGGCTTTCTGGCAGCTCAAGTTCAACAAGGCTGGGAGCTTGTCTGCGCAAGCAGTTTACACAGGTGCATATCTAGTTACATCAGTGTAAAAAGATCTCCTTTCATGTGAAGCAGTTCTGCATCTGCTTTCATGTGAAGCTTTATGGTTGACAAATTGTTCTAATGATATTGCTTCTGATTGAATGAGGAGTAATTTTAGACTGCAGGAAGTTGCATCATAGTAGTGTCTTTTATGGCTATATGTGCCTGCCTGACTGTCATGTTCCTGATTAAATTGCTTTGTTCCTTTCCCTAACTGGCAGTTCTGGTTGAGTGTGTGAATTGTAGTGCTCTGGCTGCTGTTTTTATATTCAAATGCTTGGTGCAGTTTTTTCTTCCTTCAGATATCCGCGCTTTCGCAGTCAAGTAGTGTATAAATTACCCATGGTAAATTTCCTAATACATTAGATGCTAGTCTTCAGAAAATTGTCTGCTGAGATTGTAAGAGTTTATTATATTTTTAGAATTTGACACCTATACCATGCAGTTTATTTAACGCCTGAATCATTTTGAAAACATTATTTATTCTATCACTGGAACCATTCTACTCACTCTAAGACCTTTTTTTTTCCAAAGTAGTCCTCTTTAACTGAAAAAATTTATATCTGAATTGTTGTTCATTATCACCAAAAATTTATGAGATCTGTAAATACCATCTTTTTTATGGTCATGAGTATGTGTTTTGTTGCAGAATCTTTAAATAAATATGAGAGTTTGCCACTGCAATTTTGTGGAGGAACAAACATCTCAGAATAAAAATTTCTGAGTTTTTAACAAGATATTTTTTGTCATAAGTTTGTTCTGATGTATGGAAATACTCTGTATCTCAGACCTGCTTCTAAGAAGGAATAAAGACTTTAGCATGTGATAGACTACCTTTCCTGAGAAAAATTTGAGTAATATTTGAGTAAGGTAAGAGGTCCTGTAATGTCTTAATGGTCACGTACTATAAATGTGGGCTCACCTAAACACTCCAATATATGTTTTGTCAGATTACTTAAAATAGCATACCTAGTCAAGATATAGTACCAGAGTACTATCTTGATTCTACTAGCTTCATATTTTTCTTAAAAATACTTTGCAATAGGAGAAGAATGTTAAAATATATACAATAAATTAGCTAATTCTGGGTTCTCTGTATTTTGTGCTGGATTAAAACTGACACAAGTTTGTTTTGTTTGTTTGATTAATGTTATCCTGTTGTTAATAAAACATTATTCAGAGCTATTTCTGGATGAAAGAATAATGATATGGAATTTACTTTTTCGTTTTCTAAGGAAATGCGTAAAAGAAAACTAAGCCTGATGCTAAGATGACATGAATTCCAAAACATGCTGGATTTACAGTCAGAGATGATCAAAAAAAGAAATAATTCTTTAGGATATGTAAGAGTAAAATCAACAATATTGAAAATCTAATACACTAAGTGAAAAAAATATATTGTGGAGTAATTTTTTTCAAATCCCTTCTTACCTTGTTTCTGTGTGGTTTCTTATTTTTCGGACAAATTTCTAAGTGGAATAGTATGATAAATAGGTTAGACATCCAATTAAATACAGCAGTTCCTACTCAGTGAGATTTTTACAAAAAACTATACGTGACCACCAAAAACCCAAAATGAATCCTATTTATCATTCTTTGACTTACACTGTGTTTATATTCCTTGCTTTCTAATGGCATCTTGTATTTTGTTTTTAGGATCGTATTATGGCCTTAGAAATGGTAAGTTTCTTAAATTAATTTCCAAACCTATCACAATGACGTTGCTGATAATTTGTCTAAATTATGATTTTTTTTTTTTTTTAAGGTTGCAGTTCTGGGTTTTTAACTGTCATTTTACTTTTAAGAGAAGATGTGATAATTTTGCAATACACCTCTCTGTGTAGATTTCTACTAGAGTGCTTGTGTACTCATTATATGAAATACAGTGTATTTCAGTGTTATAATTTTTCTGTGCAGTTCAGTCCTCATCCTATCCCTGGGAAGAGAAATGTTGTAGATTTTATCCATACCAATGATGTTGTTTTTCTAACATTTCTAGTGGTTGAGGTCCATGTGATAGATCTAATATTTCAATGACTGCTCTGTGTGCTTAGTTGTTTGGTCTGGGAGGTGCAGATAGAATCAGTTCATCTGCCCATATCAACACTGCAACTAAAAGCGTAAAGGAATGTAATTTTAATCATTAATTAATATAATTTAATATGATACTAAGTTGGAAGAACAAAACTTCATGCCTGTACATGCCATGGATGCATTATCCAGATGTCCCAAGCTAGTTAGTACGTCAGGTGGAATAGCTGGAATGAGTTTCAGCTTGCCCCATAATTTTGGAACCATGCTTCTTTCTTCTCATGTAGGAATGTCCAATAAGACATCACAAATTGTTTGTATCAGTCACACTGTTTCTTTTCATGAGAAATCCAGGAAATTTCATCTAAAGAAACCACCACTGAGACAAAATCAATGCTGCAAACATAAATTTTTAAAATTTATTTGTGCAAATTATTATTTTATTCTTTCTGATAGTCTCTGCATCTCTGAAAACAGTTTCTGATTCCAAAAATATATTTAAAATGTATTCAATATGTTAGAAAAAGCTTTCATTCAGTCATGAAAGACCCTTTGGAAATCAGACTGCTGTGCTGCAACACCTGCCTTGTGGAAGCAGGAAGCTAATGCTGACATTCAGTGTCCTGGCACTTCACATGGTGCTGTGTGAGTGTCTGGTGTTGACAGGACATTAATTCTGTTCAGAATCTTCTCTTATTCATGGTTTGCTTACATGAGAACCAGTCAGGCATGTATCCATTGCCATCCATTTCTCACAAACCGTGAGTTAAACTGCCTGCAAGTTCCTTGTCCTTTCTGCTCCCAGATCTATTTTGACACAGGCAGAGGATAGTTGCTTGCAAATACTACAGTGTCATGCAAATTCAGTCTGTATTTTGTGACAAATGTTTATTTTTATTTTTTTCTGGAGCTTTTCTCCCTTTTATATTTCCAAATGTCTCCTACCTTAAAAAGGAAGATTTTTAAGTTACTGTTCAGATAGAAGAAAAGGATAACCTATTTATCATGCTATCCCACTGTACTCCCTTTCTCTACAATCTACTAATTTCTAACTGCACTTGCCAGTAAAATTGTTGTAGTAGCCATGTGATGGACTTGCCAACTTAGATAATAAAAAAGTTGGGAAAGAAATGTAACATGAACCTTTCAGATTCCGTTCAGAGCTCTGGGTGAATTAACCTTCCAGGACCAGCTTAATCTAACTCCATGATTTTGTGAATTGCTGCAAACAAGGAGGTCCCTTGCCTCTCTTTGAGCCCTGTCAGCTTCTCCTCTCAGCAGTCTGTTTGAGCTGGAAGCTCCATCTCCTGTCTACTGTACCAGACAGTTTCTTGGGTCTTCTATTTCCTTAGCCAGCTCCTGTTTCCAGAGGAAAGTGCTGTATTATGAACCTCCTTCAAGATATTACACATGATCTGATCACTCCCTTAAGGAGCCTGAGAACAGAAGAAGCTTTTGGATATTTTGGCTCTTTTTTTTCAATCAGATCAATTTTCCTGTATGATTCAATAGGTAGGTACACCACTTCTTGCTCCAGCAAGTTGTACAGGACAGGAGCAGAAGCTGGAAGGTAAGGATGAACAAGGTTAATTAGACAGACTCACTAGTGGATATAAAAGGAGCTGAAGAACCAAGATATTTTCTGGAATGATCCTTCAACTGTTGAGAAGTTCCAGAGGAGTAAGAAGTACAGGCAAAATTGAGGTTTTGAGTATCTAGAGATTATGTGTTTTGTTTGGCTTTTTTATTTGATTTAATGCTGTTTAATAAAGTGAATTTAATTATTTCATAGCTATTAACAAGTAAATATCCTGGTTACTTTAGTAATCAATTATGTAGTCTGACATTTTGAAAGAATGAATATGATTTATCTTTAAATAAGATGATTTACTTTATTCTTGAGTATAGCTCAGTTGTTACATACAAGATTTGGCTCTGTATTATTTATAGAGAAAGGTATATAATTTTTTGGGAAAAAATCTGCATTGTGTTCTCAGATGAGGCTGCAGTGGAAACTGTTTCTCATAAAGAGATCAGGATGCATTTTGTAGGTGCACACTGCTATTATACTGTGCTTGGGATTTTATTGAGTTTCTGTAAACTACATACTGTTCTTTGTGAGCATAAGCTGCAAGTCATACTCCTCTGCCTTACTAGAACTAGTCTGACATAAAAGACTGCAAAATTTAGTTTGGAATCAACCACATCCTGAAGTTATTCCAGTGAACATATGCATTCTATATCCTTTGATCAATAAAACAGCTTGTTGCTTTCAGTAGAGACCCCAGAAGTGAGGTTACCACTTTCTTAGAATACTTGGATCAGACTTTTCTGGACACAATTCAACTTTTTGTTACAATGTCCATAAATCTAGGTTGACTCCAGTAATGCTGTAAGTATTCAGCAAAATTGTTATTTAATATGAATTTTCTGTTCAGTATAAACATTTATGCATTTTATTGTAACTCATTTTTATGTTCATGAAAGTAAGGTTTTGAATACCAGTAAAACAAATTTCTGTCTGCATCCACTCAGCAATGTAAAAGCTATTAGATTATTCTCCTGTAGTAGCAGGCTCAAATCTGAATCAGTTTTCTGGTTTATCATCCAATTTAAAAGAAGAATTGGAAGGATAACAATACCAAATGCATTTTGCAGAGAGATTATGTGACTGCCTGACACCATCCATTTTTAGGTGCTTGCTCTCCCTCTCTGTCTCTCTCAGTGTGCCTTCCATCAATAAATAAATCTTGCTGTTAGCTCTTGAGATTATTTAGTGATTTTCATACTTTCCATGTGTGAATGTTGAGGAAATATTGTGTTGAAGGGTTAATACTTTCTTTTCCCCTTGCTTTGATTCTTTAGTGTCTTGCCAAAACTACCATTACATCAAAGGCCTTCTGGTCCTTCCAGAACACAGCCATTCTTTGATCTTATAAAAATTACCAAGAGAGGAGGAGCAGTTTGAGATCCTCTGACCTGCCTGCCTCGCCCTTTCCTTTCCTTTCATCAGCAAGCCAGTGTGTCACTTCCCTTCGTTTGGCTTCCCAGAGTCCTTCCTCTGCTCATTACCACCAATAACTTCTGCTTCCTGAGAGTGCTGGCAGCCCACTGTTTCTTTTCTCCTGATGCTCAGCTTTTTCTTCCCTTCTTCCTTGATGTTGTCTTCTCATCCTATGTATCTATTGCTCTTGTTTAATACACAGCTGCTTGTCCATCTTCTGCCCCCTACTATTTGGCGTTTCACTTGTTCTTCCAGGTTTTTTTCTAATACAATCACCTTTAGTTTTCTGGCCCTCAGAGTGAAAAAGCATTTCCTGTGTTCAGACAGAACCTCCCGTGCTTCAGTTTGTGCCCACTGCTTGTCACTGGGCAGCACTGAAAAGAGCCTGGGTCCCTCTTTATACCCTCCCTTCAGATACTTGTGCACATTGATGAGACCTCCCAGGGCTTTCTTTTCTCCACACTAAACAATCCCAGCTTTTTCAGCCTTTTCTCATAGGAGAGATGCTCCAGTCCCTTAAAAATTTTGTTGCCCTTTGCTGGACTGACTCTTGTATGTCCCTCTTGTACTGGAGAACCCAGAACTGGACCCAGCACTCCAAATGTGGGCTGACGAGAGGAGAGGGATCACCTCACTTGACTTGCTGGCAGTGTTCCTAGTGCAGCTTCTATGTTCTCTATCTAAGCTCCTTTCAAAATTATGAAAATGCATTCCACATGTTGCAAATACTGAACATTTTTGCCAAAGTTTAATAAACCAAAATCCTTCAGTTTTTAATTAGAGCAAATAAAAATCTCAGGAAAAATCCTCATTGCAAAAGACTGACGTTACCTAAAGTTATTTATCTCAGTTGAACTAGGACTAGTAGTATACAGTGTTCTCACTCTTTTTTAACATAGTAGGTATATGTATGTAAATGTAATTTTAAAGAGAGATCCTAGGAGTTCCATCCACAGGATTCTCTTGAGAAATCATAGAGTAATAGAATCATTAATGTTGGAAAAGACCTCTGAAATCATGATATCCAACCTTTGACTGAACACCACCTTGTCAACTAAACCATAGCACTAAGTGCCACGTCCAGTCGTTTCTTGAACACTTCCAGGGATGGTGACTCCACTCCCTCCCTGGGCATCCTGTTCCAACGCCTAAAAACTCCTTCTGTGGAGAAATTCTTCCTGCTGTCCAACTTGAACCTTCCCTGGAGCAGCTTGAGACCAGTTCTTCTCCTGACACTGTTGCCTGGGAAAAGAGACCAACTCCCACCTGACTACAACCTCCTTTCAGTCAGTTATAAAGAAGGATAAGGTCCTCCCTGAGTCTCCTTTTCTCTGTGATAAACAACCCCAGCTCCCTCAGCTGCTTCTTATATGAATTATGTTGGCCTTTCATCTGTGGAATATGTATCTGAGTTCTTCCACAGAATGTAACTTGATAAGACATAGATAGATGCTTGCTTTATTTTTCTTGGTTTGGTTTATATATCACAAAGTAAGTTAAATTTTGTTTGACAGCAGACTATTGACTAGATGTTTCTAATGTGCTGCTAGGTCCTTCATTTTAGATTTAAATGCTTTATATTTGATCTAGTTACAACCGTAGGAGCACAGGCATCAGTTACACCTATTGATGCCACCATAGATTTTTTTTCTCTCATTATTGTGCAGCTTTTTATTAAAATAGAGAAATCCATAAGGAAAACTCCCGATTTTTTTCGTACTCTGACACAGATTTGCTATGAATCCTTGTTTAAATCACTTCTCTTTGTATTTCAGTTTTTCTCACCTGAAAAACTGAACGATATTTCTTCTTTTCCATGAAGGCTGTGTTAATTGAATTTTTGTAATGCTTTCTGGAAGGCTTGATGAAATACTGTTAGCATGCAAAACTTTAACATAAATTACATGTAAAGATTTTTAGCCTGCAATGCTCTATAATGTTGAAGATGAGCAACAAGGAAGTCTTTACACTTTTAAGAATGTGTTCCCACTAACATTGCTTTACTTCACACATTCTACCTCTTGTGTTATATTTCTTTTAGTTTCCAGAAATTATATCTGAATGTCTCTGATTAAAATTTAAGCAAACAATAAAGAATAGATTCTCAAAAACTAGTCCTATGGACCCCCAGAGTACCTGGAGCACTGACTGATGATTCACAGAAAGGTGGCTTGCCAAAAGACAAGAGTTTCCTCCATGTTTCCAGCTGCTAGTATGCATCAAACAACTACAAATTCGTAGAATACTTTCCTAATATTTTCCCATGTAAACAATTCCCCTAGTTAGCACAGGGATGTCATGTGCTCATGAATGAGAGAAAAGACAGTCCACGTCATTGCAAACAGGAAAGGAAGCATCCATGAAGTTCCCTTAATTAAAATGTGGTCTACCCCATGTGAAAACATCTGGAATCTAAATTAAATGTTCAAGTAGTTTGACATTGGCAATGCTTTGTTAGCAAAGGTCATTTGTTTTTCATTAGTGTATTTTTTGAGCTTTAAATTTTTAATGAAAAATTGAAAAATCTTACTTGTTAAAACTCTCATGAAACAATGTAACACAGAAAAAAAAGCCAGTTGAGCATGCATGTTTTGTAACTTGATAAAGTTACATGTGTTGCCTACCTTTGTGTATGTAACGACTTCTTGATGTGCTGAAATCATCAAAACAATGGTGTAATTGGAGTCATCATATACATGGAATATAAAGATACAAAGTACATTTTTTTTTGTTTTCTCTTAAAGTTCCCTCTCTATATATGATGTACTAGTCACAGAATGTCCCAGCTATCATGGAGTTTGCCTGGCATATAAAAGTCAGCAGAGCACCTCAGGCCTCTTAAGCAGGACCACCTCCATGAAAGAAAAGTGTATGATGTATCAGTGGAGAGCTGGAGATTGAAGCTGATAGTGCATAGTTTTACAGATTTTAACAGGGAAAGCAAAGGATACTTTAAAACATGCTGGGTGCATCCTATTCTTGCTATTTAGGTATTCAGTACACTAAGGTAATTTAAAAATAAGTCATTTTAGGTCACCTCTAACATTATATCTTTCATTTCAATTGTGAGTGACTGCCTGCTGACATGCATTGCAGTCAGTTAAAATGACGTTGCATTTAATCTTTTTATGGTTATTCTTTGGGGATTAGCTAACTGGTACTTAAGTCAACTCTAATCTAAAAAAAATATCTGTGCAATACACAGATAGCCATTTGTTTTTGCCTACCTCAGAAAAGAAAGGACTACTGTACTTGAAATTCAATGAAGTTTGGTTTCTGGTTTATGTTTATGTGTTTTCAGTATATCAACTATAAAGGCAAACTTCCGGAGTACTATATACAAACCTGCTTTGATTTATTTGCATTTAGCATTGCAGCTTTGAGACTAAAAATAAAATGTGTCTGATTTTGATTTAGATCTGTCCCTTGAGACAGTGTGAAACCATCTATTACCAAGAACACATCAGTATAGGAGGATTAACTGTTCACATGCAGTTTAAACATCAAAATGTTTGTATTAAGTAATGGAAAATAAATAACTTGTTTTGTCATTCTCTGTGAAAACACAGAACACCCCTTTTTAAAGTAAATAGTCTTTATTTTAAAACCAGAAAGATTAGTAGCACTCAGTCTATTGAGGAGAAGTGCTGTTATGTAAAATGCCGTTAATACTGCCTCAGTCCGTACAATGGGTGTTTCTTCCTCTTATCAGTACCATCGGTGCACTGGGTCAGTACCTGCTGTTGCTTGTTATACATAAGCAGACAGATGTGATTGCTGTCTTGAGGATTATTTGTAATGCATTATAGCATACAGCTTTCTGATTTCTGGGAAAAAATTTAACAGTACTTAATTGCCCTCTATATCAGGTGCTTCTAACATCCTTTTTCACATATTATCTGTGTGGCTAAATCTATCTTTTTAATAGAATAGAGTATAGTCATTAATGATACAAGTATGGCATTTGAACCATCTTGAGCTTGCTGTGCTTTTCATTAATTACCAGACCAATTCTGTGGGCCAGCTAAAAGTCTTTCATCACCTTTGCCTCACATTCTTCAGTGTGTTCTTTTATTGCCACCTTCCTTACTGAATCTCCCCTAACAACAATCTTGGCTTTTTCTCTTCTGTTTTTATTTGCACATCACTACCACTCTTTTCATTTGTTTTATGGAAAAGGCACACATTTCTGTCCCTGAAAATGTTAGCATGTGAGTTATCCTATTCAAGTCCCTCCACAAACAGCTCAGAAGACTGTGAGAATTTTAGAATAAAAAAGGAACCATTCTGGTCAAGACCAAAGGTCAGTCTAGCCCAGCTATAGACATCACAACAATGGCCAAAATCAAATGCTTTGGGAAGACTGTATGAACAGGACTGACATGTATTTTGGTTCCCATTCATTCATTCTGATTCCAACTGTTCAAAGCTTAAAGGCTTTCAGGCTTAGATGTAGTTTCTGTGAATTTGGAACCATTCCATGGTCTTTCTCATTCATGAATTTGCCCCGTTTTCTGCTTAAAGCCATATACAATTTTCTATCTTTATGTGACTTCTGATTTTATGCAAATTAGTCATTACTCCCCTCAGGCATCTCTCTTCTTGGCTGAAGAGTCCTGTCCTTTAGAGTATTGTATTTAATAACTTCTCACCTGGGAACAGCACTCCATGGCTTTGAAAATTCTTGTTGAACTTTTCTGACCTTTCCCTATTTCCCTTCTGAAATAAAGATCCACATCTGCACTCAGCAGTCAAGATGCAACTGGATTAATAATCGGGGACAGTTATGTTCTCTGGCTTTTTTATCTTTTCCTGATTATATTGAGTGTTGATTTTGCTTTTCTGATTGATACTGAACACAGCATTAGCAGGTTCTTGGTAATATGTATCATTACCCCATGATCTGCTTCTTGAGTAGTGATGGTTACCTTAGAGCCCATCATTTTGAGTGTGAAGTTAGATTTAAACTTTAGGAATCTAAAGCACCTTTCAGAAATCCAAGTAGCCCATACCATTCTTTATCCACATGATTCTCAACAGAACCAAAAAACCAAGGACTGAGTAGGCATCTAACCCAAAGGCTGGTCTTCTGCTTTCAGGATTATATTTAATAATGTAACTAATAAGGACTAGCAGAGACACAGCTAATTTATTTTTTTCCTCTACAAGATGTGCATGAAATAGAGGGGCTATATTTAGGAGACACTTTGGAAGAACAGATGATTAACATCTTCCTTAAATCCATTTACAGACAGTGTTGACATGTGGTCTTGGCATTGAAACCTAGAGAAAGAATTGAAAAATGGGATGACTTAAGGCATGGGCTTACACGTAGGGCCTGAGTTGCTTTTTGTTTGAGAGCAGATCACAAGTCGTCTGTATTAAAACAGGCTGGGGAAGAAAGAAAAAATCTTTATAGCTGAAAAAGAAATTGCTGTAAATTGGATGTACAGTATAGCATGATGAGGAGCTACTCCACTAAGTCTGTCCTGTGTCCCAGAAAACTTTATTTCAACTCTATGTAACATCTCAGATTTAGATTTTTCTGCAGTTTGTAAGTAAAATAGTTTAGCAAAATGTGTTAGGTAATATATACCATAAGCTTAAAATATTTATAGTTTAATTTGAGGCTGAACCAAGAAGAGAGATTGAAGGGCATTGCAATTTTGGGGTTATTTCCTGTGAGGAAGCATTTTATTTCTAATGGGATAGGGGAGTTGTTGGTGTTCAAAGTAAAAAATTTTGTGGACTTGGTCTCCCTCAGATCTGTGTCATACTAGAATGACTGCTGAACATTAGGATTCGGTATTTTTTCTCACATACAGTTACGTTTGGATTCCTCAGGGTCTGCTGTCTCAATGTAGAAATACACGTACAGGCCAATACCAGGGGCTACTTTGTGAAGAAGCAGCAAACATTACATCTGATCATACGAAAATGGTGTGGAGAATCTATGCTTTGATGAACATACGGCCATTGTAAAAGAAGCACAAAATATGAATGAATACTGCTTTACTGTGGTAAAAGTGAAGTGGTTGATTCTTATGAGAGGGAAACATTAGAGATTGATAGATACCTCTAGGCAATTTTATTTTCAAGTGGGGATTAACAGTAGCACTTGAAAAATTAAAAGAAAAAAAGAAGCTATTTTATATCTATATAAACATATCTACACTATTGTCTGTGAAAAACACTTTAAATGCAACATGTAGGCCTCTTGCCTGATTGCATCCAGAAATATGAAAAAGAATCCATTTTATATATTAATTATTAACATATATGGCTGCAGATGCCATAGTAATTTTCTGGTAAAGAACCATAGGTTACAGGAAATCCTTGTTAAATGTTAGGTGAATTTTGCAAGTTAAAAAAAAACAGATTGCAAATTAATTTACACACTAAATACAAGACTCCTATTAAAGATAATACCATAGACAGTAGTTTTGGTCCAAACATGGCTAGCTAAGTGTGAAAATCACTGAACTTCCTTTCTCATGCAGTAGGTGAGAAAGGAAAAAGTGCTGTTTTCTTGCTGGAAGAAATAACCTTTATTAATTCTAAATCTGAGTTTTACAAAATTGATTTGCCCTTCTTTATTCACTGCAAGTCAGCAGAAGTGTGCACCTTTCTGTCCTTTCAGGCCTTTTCCATGGGCAGTGTTCAGTGTTGCAGTTAGGGACCTTTTTGTACTGAGCATCCTCAGGGCATCCCATTTCAGGAAGTGATATACCAATATTTCAGGCATAATTCATATTGTTAGTGTTGTATAATTCCTGTAAATTTTTAACAATCTAACTGAATTAATGTGTTAGTCTTAAAGAAAAGCAAAACTGCTCATTCTGGTTTGTGTTCTTAGCTAAATGATCTCCACATTATTTTTCCTGTCTCATTTCTATTTACCTGTTCTTGCTAAGTGACTAACAAATCTTTCTTTTACTCTGTTTCACTTTGGACAGTTCTTCCTGTACTTCTTAAAATCTAAAATGTCCTTACTTGCTGATCATTCCTTTTACCCCATTTTGTAGGTGGTTTATTCTTCCTATTGTTCTTAAAACAACAATTCATTCAGCCCTCTTGAATAATAAGCCCTGTGATAATGGAGTTGTTATTGTTCTAGCACATTTGACTGCAGTAATTTCTTGTTCTCTTCTGCACAGTGTGAAGAATAGAAATTATCCAGGGAAAAAAGGGCCAGATTTGGGAATTCTCAAGTATTTCTCTCCTACTGCAGTTCTCATTATTGCTGCAGAATGTTAACAGTGGGATAAGAGAGCCCTGTTTTATCCAGCATACAATTGAAGGGTAAAAGTTTATTCTTAGAAAATGGGAGATATTGTTTGAAACCTTAGTCTCAGAAGGAAAAAAACCCCGAATATCCAGAAAACTGATTTAACCATATGCTTGTTTTATAGAAATATGTCCTAATGTCAGCTTATTAACTGTCAGTACAAATCTTTCCTAACTACAGAAAATAGAGAAACATTTCTATATACATTTTTTTGCGTACATATAATTGCAGAAACAGAAGAATGAGTTTCACATCCTCTACCTCATTTAGTTTATTGGTACTGAATATTGACTACAAGTTCAGTCCTGTTAGCTGCAACTGAATCCCATTGTTTATGAAATTTGACCTTTGTTTGTTATGGATATTTCTTAAAACCTTAAAAACTGAATGTTTGGAACTAACAAGGCAGACATCATTGCTTTTAAATGGATGGTGTGTCTTCATGTAGGTTACCCTATTCAGTTCTGATTCTCCACTCCTCACTCCTAGTCTCCGTCTTTTTGAAGTTGATTGCACTTGTGCTGAGAGGCTCCCATTGATTTTTATGCTGTTGTGACTGAAACTTTTAGTCTCTTCAGGTCGTAAGTCTGGGATCTAAATGGAATGTTTTTCAGAATTTTGGTCAGATTGAGACTTTCCAGGACTAGCAACAGAGCTTTTGCAGTTAAGGACAAGTTAACTTGTTTTGCATAGGCTTTACAACATAATGATATTTGATTTCAGGATTGATGAATTTTATTTGTTTTATAGATTTTGTTTTAAAGTACTCAGGCAGTAATATGGTTAATGAAGCCCATTATTGGTAGATTGAATACCAGACTAGCAGAGCCTTATCCAAAGAAGTGCGATTTTTAGAATTGTGGAGGAAATACTAACTGTTGTTCAGAAAGTACAAACAGTACTGGTTTTACTTGCTCTTCAGCAAATAATAGAAGGGCAGCCTTTGAGAAGCTGCGGAGGCATCTGGCCTATGGAACATGACTGTTCTTTGTGTATGACCAACTAACTTCATCTGCACACAAAACCAAAACCATGATATTTATTTTCTTCAGTTCTTTGCAGCTTGCAATAGACTACATTTTTTGTGTGATGGGTGTGAATGTGAAATCTTATTGTTGAGTCCAACCCTACCTCTCCCTGGAGTGGTAATTAATTTTTCAGTAGTACATATCATGTGTCTAATCTAAAAATAGAAATTTGATTGTTCTATATTTAGCTCAGTGCTCATTGCATATATTTTTATTAAAAAAAAAACAAACCCACAAC
Organism: Aleadryas rufinucha; assembly: GCA_013397815.1. Lineage (NCBI taxonomy): Eukaryota > Metazoa > Chordata > Aves > Passeriformes > Aleadryas > Aleadryas rufinucha. The sequence continues at coordinate 106,138 of VZTH01003422.1, read as the reverse complement.
AAAAAACAGCAACAAAAAAAACCCCACGAAAAACCAAAAAAACCCAACCATAGAATCACAGAATTATGCTGGGTTGGAAGGTATCCAGAAGGATCATCGAATCTTATTCCTGGCCCTGCGCAGCAACATCCCCAAGAGTCACACCATGTGCCCAAGAGCATTGTCCAAACTCTTATTGAACTCTGGCAGGCTTGCAGCTGTGACCACTTTCTCTGGGGAGCCTGTTCCAGTGCCCAGCCACCCTCTGGGTGAAGCACCTTTTCCTAATATCTGACCTAAACCCCCCTGACACAACTTCAGGCCATTCCCTTGGGTCCTGTCTCTGGTCACCAGAGAGAAGAGATCAGTGCCTGCCCCTCCTCTTCCCTTCTTGAGGAAGTTGTAGCCTGCAATGCGGTCTCCACTCAGGTTCCTCCAGGTTGAACAAACCAAGTGACTTCAGTCACTCCTCATACAGCTTCCCCTTAAGGCCCTTCACCATCTTCATTGCCCTCCTCTGGATGCTCTCTAATATATTTGTTATAGCAAAGTGACCAAAACTGCTCACAGGACTCAAGGGGATCATAAAAGGAAATCGGGTTTGATAATAACAGGACTTCCCTGTCATGAAATCGGAATGGCTGTGACCAATGACTACGTTGTCTTTCAGGTGTTTTTCAATACCTCCTAGCATAATCTTCTCCATAACTTTACCAGGCACTAAAGTGAAACTGACAGCCCTGTAGTTCCTGGGGTCCTCCTTCTTGCCCTTCTTTAAAATTGTGACAAGGTTCACCAGCTTCCAGTAAGCTAGAACTTCTCCAGATTCCCAAGACCACTCCAAAAACATCAAGAGAGGTTTTGTGATGACATCAGCTGGCTCTTTGAGAAGTCTTGGATGAATCCCTTCAGGCCCCATAGATTTGTAGGAGTCCAGCCGGAGCAGCAAATCTCACACAAATTCAGCGTCAACTGGGAGTTGATCATTCTCGCAGTCATGGTCCTCCTGCTCAGGGCACTGTAATCCCCTTGGTCCATCATCCATGTTCAAGACGGAGGCAAAGAATGCATTTAATACCTTTGCCTTGTCTCTGTCCCTATTTGTGACGTGACCATCCTCATCCTGTAAGAGACTGAGAGGTTTTTTACACTGCCTATTGCCATTAATATATTTGAAAAAACTCTTTTTATTGTCCTCCACATTTCTGGCCAGCTTCAACTCCAGTAGAGCTTTGTCCACGTGAATTGTCTCCCTATAGTGACAAGCAGCATCTCTGTAGTCTTCCCATGTCGGTAATGTCCCTTATTCTAGCCCCTGGAGACAGCAGACTTCCCTGTGAGCTGTGTCCAGTCTGCATATCGGGCCCTCCATTCACCTTAGAAGGGTGTTTCCTATTACAACTACCCTTCATTTTCCTGTTAACAGAGGAGGTCTTGGTGCAGAATACAGGTGGTGTTGTTTTAGGAGGCCTCACTATCCCAGAAAGACCTTCACCTGCCTCATCAGTTGTCTGGCCTTCTAGTTCCAGAGCCTCACATGTATTGTAGAAGGTGCCAGTCCTACCTGTCAAATTCTGAGAAGGTGGAGGAACCTTCCTCCTAGTACATGCTGTGACCTGCTTCCAGCCTTCAGCTTTAACAGACCCTTGCCTAGCAGTCATTTGACTAATTACCCTGCAGGGTTCTGAGTCTATTTGCTTCTCCACTACAGTGGAGGTTCCTGACTCCTGAGAGTCTTGAGACTATGAGACTCTGCAAATAATCAGTCTCTCTCGTGCTTGTTTGCTCAAACGCTACGTAGCCTGTTCGTTTCCTCCTTGTAGCTCCTTCACCTGGCAACCAGCTCCTCAAGCACAGCTCACTTTCTGCAAAAGAACTATCAGCCCCAGCCTTGTGAAGAGGCATCAGGCCCTCCTGGCAGCCTCTGACCTGGAGAGCTCCATCTCCCATCAGCATGTCTGGCTGGCTGGAGCCTCTGACATGGCTGCTTCAGTGACTCCCACAGCTACATGGGATTGAGCTTTAGGGCATGGCAACACTGTGACTGAGGAAGCTTAAGCTAGTACACTAAAAAGGCTGGGGTTTTTAATGTGTGAGATGGCTGAAAGAATGAATTCATTTTTAATGTTTTAACTTGTGTTCTGTTCTTTAGAGTACTCGAGTAGCTTTAGACCACCTGGAGTCTGTGCCTGAGAAACTGAGCCTGTTAGAAGATTGCAAAGACACTGGAGTGAGAAAGATTTAATTTGACTCTCTCAGTATTTCTAAAATATTTTGGTTAATTAATATTCTCTATGAATGTGCAGATAAGTTGTTTAATAATATATTTACAGTTGCATATGTACGTATTATATAGACAGAAACATACTGAAATTTACTTTATTGTTTATATGGATTTTTTTTAGGTTATAAATTTAGTTCTAATTATGAACACTGCTCCATAATGTAAGCAAGCATTGATAACTGGGTGTAACAGGTCATGTGTTACTTACTGTTTCAGAATATTTTTATTGGGTGGTAAATTCTGATATTACATGTTAAAAAATGAAAAATTTATAATTAAATAAATTATGGCAGTAGTTTCAATATTTAACTTGACAGATGATCTTTACAACTTTTTGTTTTGTTTTGACGTAATGACAATACTTGTCACTTATTTCCTCAGCACCACTATCCAATCAAGGTGTGTTTGGACACAGTAGGACATATTGACAGTAGTGGTGACATATTGTCAAGAGTGATAAGCCTCAGATTAGATTTTCAGTGGCTAAGTGGCTAAATCCCTGTACCATAGTTACTTCCCATTTATGAGGTGGGTGGTTTAATAAAAAAGAATTTGGAACTTCCTTGCACAGTATGAATTTTAAATCAGTATTAAGCCACAGATCAACAAATACGTAATGATTTGCATTTTATTTGCTATGTAAAATTTCTTAATCTGTGGTAGACATAAACATTTCAAAACACACTTGTTTGGAGCACTGTTTATTGTGTTCCTGCACGAGGTCATCAGTTAATAATCGTACACCATTTTATTGCTGTCATCATCAACAGATTTGGTAATGCAAATACTGGTTAAAATGTTTGGATTTTTTATGAAAAATATTGTTGAAATGTATAGCTTTAATTTCACATGCCAAGTATCCCCAGAAGAGCTTTTTTGCTCTGACAGAGGTTTGTGTTTACATTCTCTTTCTGCTAAAGGAGAAATTTTGTTCTGAGCAGGCAAAGCAAAGGCTTGAATGTGGGGTATCTGCAATCTCCTTCACACTTGCCCTCTCTCACTTAACACTGCTATGAAATTACACTGTCATTTTCTGGTTTGCTCTAGTTATAACTTAGCCAATATTTGTGAGAGTGGAATGCAAAGTCTTTGGTTTAAGTTGGGTTTTGTCCGCCATCATGCTTAGTTTTTTAAAGATGGTTTTCTGAAGATGAGTCCCTATCACAGTGTTTTGTTTAAGAAATAATTTATTATGCAAGAGAGCTAAGCATTATGCCTTAGCTTTGTGAGGGATGTCAGTTTGGAGCTTCATTACTGTTTCTATTTGCAAATAACATACTGGATATTTTTGTACAATAGCATATTTTACTCTCAAGTGGTATGCATGAATGAAGTATTTCAAAGCTGTTCATTGTTCTCCACTGCTAGCAAGTTCTTCCCTCAATGTTTTCATAGGAAGGGAGAAGGAAAGAGGAAATAAGTTTTGATAAACTTCTCAGATTGTCTAGGAGGTTTGTTAATTCAACTGAATCATTAGCTAGTTCAGTGAGAAACGTTATGTTTTCTTATTGAAAATACTGTTTTGTCCATATCCTTAGAACCTTTTTTTCTTCAAGTGCTTGTTTCTGCAGTGTTGTAATTAATATTTCACCATTACAGAATTTCTTTGTTAGAAGGTATGATATTGCTGAAGTTCGGAAAGGGTTACAAGAAATCATTCACCGGTTAAGGATAAGGCCACTTCCATTTTAATCTACATTTGTTTTAACATTATTTTTCTGTACAGAACATTATGCTTTTACATGGCCCCTGTCGTTCAGCATCTGAAAGTTAGTACTTAATTTGTTCTTTCTGTGGTGAAAGTCCTTGATGATACCTGTATTTACAATAGTCAGAGTTTCTAACTACTTTTCACGTTATGAAATCATCTAAATCTTTCAATGCATTTCTAGGAGTCTTATTGCCGAAGGGAGATGATTGAGGAAAGGTATATGAAGTATAAAGACATAGTGACTTCTTTACAGCAACAGCTGGAAGATTCAAAGCAAAGAGTTGGGCGAGTCAAGGTGTGTGTGTACTTTACTTTTGTGTCCCGATTACTTTCAATCAGCTACATAACCGTACCTTATTCACTCCTAGTACAAACACAGACTAAAATCACGCATGAATGTTTCTGTTTCATATAGCTGCCATGGCTGATGGCATGGCAGGTATATTGACATGGCATGAAATTTGATGAATTAAGGGTTGTGTTCATTGTAAGTGCCATGGATACTTTCCAAAAATCTTTCAAATTTCACAGAAAGATGTCTTACTGTGTCTTACTACTCTGAAATGTTTACCTCCTTTGTCAAATTGCTGTCTACAGCAATTTTTTAATTGTTTTGTTCAATTTTCTCTTGTCCTTTCAGGTAAAAGATGTAGAAACCTGTTTCCTCTATGAAAAGGTTGACTAATTTATAAATCACATGTAGTGAATTTTCAGTAGTTGATATTTGCATTCTTTACAAACAATTCTGTACGATGTCTCTTTCATACATAAATGAAATCCAGGCAGACAGAAGGGAAGTGATTTCCTAAAGGTCACTCACTGGACTCATAGCAGTGCCAAGCATGAATAACTAACTCCTTGCAATACAGATCCAGTGCTCTTGTTTAGAAACTTTGCCTGTAATGAGTTCAGCTTTCCAATTGTTAACATGCTTTCTTTCCCTTATTAGCTTGTTCATTGTCATACTACTGTCATTGTGGTAGCAGCTTACTTCAGCGGAACTACAATTTCTTATGGAAGTGATTGAAATAAGTGATCAGACCTGAAGAATCATACTAGTATTTCTGCTACATATCTCAATCGAATCAGTTTCTTTGGCAGTGTATCATACCTGTGTCTCTAAGCAATTGAGCTCAAATCAAGGATCACACACTCTATCAAAAAGATGTTTGTGTTCCCCAACTCATCTCTAGCTGTCTTCCTTCTGTGAAAGGAGGACATACTTACCAGTATGACATTTAAAAAGTGGAAAAGGTAAAATAAATACAGAATATTTTAGCTTAGTAAGTTGCTGTTGTAAGAAGGTATTAAGTTAATTAAAAAAGCCATCTTGGTCTTCGGTGAGAAAGAATTAAAAGGAGGAAACAGGCACATTCAGTTTGTTGCTGATGATAATCTTCAGTTTCTTGAATTTCTCTTCCCTCCACACAAGCGTTACTAAATTAGTAGCTATTGAAATTTGGACAACATTGAAAAGCTAAGTGGAATGCAATCAGCTGACGGTAGAACATAACACTGCACTAAGCTGACTGAACTTATTGAGCTTGTGTGATTTGAACTCAATAATCAGAATCCAGTACAAAGCTGATTCCAAAACAATTCTCTTTCTTTAGGCAACTGAGAGCATTTAATGGCTTCCATTTAGTCAGGCCTAATTGGGTTTTTGCATGACATGCAGTACTCTTTGCTGTCATGGCTGTTACAAATAGAACAGAATGTTCAAAACCAAGTAACAGACGGGTGCTAATCTGATTTCAGTGATCAGGCTCTAGCTTAGACTAAAAAAACCTTTTTAATGCTTGCCTTTCTTACCCTCCTTTGGAACTAACTCAAATGCATTGTTTTTTGATTTTTTTCTTTTTTATTTTACTGTTTATCAGTTGGGAGTGTCTAAAATTGATTGCTTGAAGAGTATAGGTTTGAGGACATCAAAGTTGATTCTTTCTGATATTTTTGGTTCATGCTCTGTACATAGTGCCCCTGCTATACAAAATAGACAGATATTTGATAGGTGATAAGAAAATGCATGGTTGTTATAAAATTTTTTACATTGATAATTTTAGATAAAATTACTTGTGGAATTAATCTTTCTCCTCTGTTTTGTTTACCTTTCTAACCTTTCTTATAATACACTTGTTTCAGCTTGCTTGCCAACATTGATCTCAGACAGGCATTATCTAATCTTGTGTCCCAGCCTTTTTTCATTTTAAGGAGGAAAAATTAAACCAAAGTTGAATGTTCCCCTAAAAGAGGTTTTTTTATTCCTTTCTTATGATTTCTTTTGTCTCCACTCAATGTTCTTACTCTTCTGTAGTCTTGTCAGATGGCTTTAAAATACTTGTTGCTTAGAAGCCCAGAAAAATTGTAATTTCTATTTGTATGTGTTGAAATGGAAGATTTCCAGTAATAAAAGTAAGCCAGAAACTGGCAGAATATCATCAGGTACAACAGTCTCGATTTTTCAACTAAGAAAGGGCCAAATTATAGTAGATAAAGATTAATTTGGGGGGAAAACCCCATAAATATAACATATTAAAAGAGAATACTGACAGAAGCAAAACCAAACAGAAGGCCAGAGGAAAACTAGAGATAAATATTATGATGTAGCGATAAAAATATTTTAGGAGCTTCCCTGCCACAGACAATTGACCATCTACTCAAGCACAACATACAGATGTAATTGTCAATGAAGCACATTCTATAAATTAAAATTTCTGTAAAGAGAAAGCCATTTTGTATTGCAGTTACTGGTAGAAGCACCTTTCTTGTTTAAAAGCTCTTCTTCTAAAGCATTTCTGGAAGTAGAATGGAAAGACAAAAACTTTCTTCATTCTTTAAAAGTTTTTAGTGTGCTATGAACACTTTAGGTATTAAGTCTCTCATCAGCACGTAAGGGGATTAATATGCATAATTCCCATTAGTCTTAATAGGAGTAAATCCTTCTTCAGTGATGGAACAAAAGCTCATTGTATCTCTAAATTAATGTAGAATTTTATTTTGTTTTCTATTTAGTTTTCAAATCTTAGTGTCAGAATGAATGATAAATTGCAAGATGTTTTAACAAAATTTCTTGAGGCTGTTTATGATAAAAATTCAGCAGTAAACTTGTGTGTTTTATGAACTAATGCATTTGTTCATTATTACCTCTTCTCATTTCAAGAAATTGAGTAATTTGGATACTAAGCCAAGCTTTTAATCTTATTTTGGATGGTATTGTAACTGGGGACTACTTGCTGCAGAGCTAATAGAGATTTTTCAGGGATTTTTGTTTAAATAACCTTTTTAAATTTATCTTCTCTTTTTAGCTTATAGACCAAATGACTTTCCTCACCAAGAAGCTATGCTGTATGGATTTAGCCATAAATAGTAACATTGTACTTCAGACTTTATTTAATGGTTTAACAAAAAAATTCAAAAGCACCTTTAGGTACTTTGATATGAGAAATCAATGAACTTTAAGTTTCCTCAGTGGCAGGGAAAATAGATTTAATATTTATTACTACTCGTGGAACTTCAGTGAATTAATATGAACCATTCATTGATGACGAGGTCTGATGTCTGCCCTGCTGATATGACATGCCCTGACCTGTGGATGTGATATGAACGTTTTTACAACTTATTGTAGTGAGCGTTTTTGCAACTTATTGTAGTGGCAAAGACTTGCAATGCTGCCAGTGCTTTTCTCAAGGCAAAGCAGTTTTCTGCAGACCTTTTATAGTGATGAAATGGGGAGAAAGCTCATAAGCAAATTAATTTGAACCTAACTGCAATACTGAGAATTCAGAGAATTCAAATCAGTCTTTTCCAGCATGTGTGAAATCACAGCATGTGCCTATATGTGTGCTACTGTATGCTTTTTGTTAAAGTTTACAGCTGCTTGATAGTAATAGATAAAATTATTTTTATTTGACTCCTATAGGATGTGAAAATGGATGCTGAAATTTCTGATACAGAAGCGGCTGCTCACTCTTCTAGTTGGCGACCTCAAAACAGCTTTCTGTGTAGCTCACTGCTCTCAAATTCAGGTTGTAAGTATTGCAGAAAAAAATCTACAGGTAACATACTCTTTTCTTCTAAAAAATTTTTCTACTTGAAAGAGTAAGACACCCTACTTTTCAAAAAAGAAGTGCTAGAACCATCTTGGGTATCCCTCTGTGTGTTAGTTTTAGATACTGGATGGATGTCTTTGCCTAGGAAGTACTTCATTACATCCCATGAATAGTTGTTTGGGTTTTTTTGACTGAGACGTCAAATGTATTCTGTTTGTCACCCAAACCTATGCCAAAGAAAAGGGCTGCCCTTGAATTCTGAATCTCTGCATAACGAGTCATACCTGTGTAAGCTGTGTATCTTCTGACGGACCAGAGAGATGTCCTCAAATATGGATTCTTTCCAAGATCCTTCATGTGCACCAGTTAGTCTCATGCTTATGTAGCATTTTTGCAGTGAAAGTTGAATTCACTAATTCTACTTCAGTAGTGTTTTTTTACTGGTTTTTCTACTCCCTTGTGTGCATACAACTTGTATTCATGCAAAGTCATGGGATCTCTGATACAGCTGGGAAATGCTCAATAAAATATAGGACGTATTAGGTCTTATCGGGTACATAGGCACATCTTTGCATGACTGTCAAAAGTAATTTAAAAACCAGGTTTTTAAAGGGTTTTTTTTGAGCATATCACTACATGGATATTAAAAGACTTTTCTTCAGAAGGGTATCATCTTCCATTTGTTTTCAGTGTAACCAGTTTGTGTACTGGGAACCTGTTCAGAAAGTTTCAGTCTATGTAATAGTAAGTCGTATTTCAGGCTTCATTACACTTTGAAAGTGTTGCATCTTAGAATGAGTGCTGTGGTGCATTACTGCTCACCAGTAAGTCCTGAGCTGATCTGATGAGGTTAAAGGTAATTGGTTTCTGTTCCTTTCAGAATCTATGGGTTGTGTTTAGTATCTTTTTGTAGAGCATACCGAGTAACAATAGTAGGAATAAAGCATAGGAGCAAATACCTCCATCTCATCTGTACTTTAGGAACACTTTACCTTGCCTCAGAGTTGATTTTTCCATTTTCCCAAACCTCAGCCCTGTCAAAGTCTTGCAAATCAAAGTACAGCTGAGCCTGTTTTGGATATAGAAAAGAAATAACCCATGCCTCACAGCATGTTCAGCTAGATGGCCTCCAGCAATCCCTTCCAATCTCAAGAATTCCAAAAATGATTCACTGCAAAAATTTACTGAAATTCAAAAATGCAGCATAAATGTTCCTAAAATATTACAATGTCTTTATACTACTTAACCCAAATTAAACAAGCTAGGACTTTGTTGCTTTAATACTTTTTAATAAATTTTAGTCAGTTTTAAGAGAAATAGGATCCATGTGATCTGAATACCAATCTGATGAAACAGTTTTGCATATTTATTTTCTGATTCAACTGTTTTTTACCAGCACTAAGTACTAAACTTTCTGGAGATAAAAAAATAAGTGATTAACAAAAGACAGTAGTGATTCAATTCACTACTTAGTGCTTATGGCACTAAGATACGGGGATTACTCCATAGACTTTGGTTTGTGACTGATTGTCACTTTACGCTGAAAGTGATTTCCACCAGTCAAATATGTATTTTGAAGTTGTTGGCATAGTTCTTGAGGACAGTGAAAATTCTGCAGTGATATTAGCATTAAGGAGATTTTCCAGTGAGTGGCAAACGAAAAGTCAGCTACTTCAGTCATGATAGTCACATAAACACCATGAACTTTTAATTTCAGTAATGATATTAATTAATTATCATTTGAGACTTTGACAGAGAAATATAATTTGGCACCTTTGCTCCCAAACCTACTGTAGCTTTTAATAAATCTTCCTGTACATGTTGTCATTTATTTTCTGTGATTAATTGTCCCCTTACTTCTTCAGAAATAGAAGAATGGATTTTTTTTTCTTTCACTTACTTTTTGGAGCCATTTGCAAGCCTTTGTGATTTATATTTCCCCATTCTATCTCTCTTCAATTCATGAAACCTTACAGACTATAGAGTCAATAACTAGTACTAGAATCTTCCTTTCCCATGTGGGTCTCCTAGGACTTGTAGAGAGCACCAGGAAGGAGAGCAGACTCATTTGATATAATTTAACTTATCTGTGAGGGAGATCGTGGGATTTAAGTTAAAATTGGTTGAAGAAAGAAGGACAAATAGTATGGAAAAATAAATAAGGGGACAACAATCTGTTTCCATATATATATATTTACTAAAAAGTTGCCAATGTAGCAAGCAGTTAAAAGGAAAGTAATTAACATCAACATGCTGTTTTGTTTCTGGTATAATTTCTGCAATTATAACAGCTTTTCCATTACAAACATATTTTAAAATATGTTGAGGGAATGTGCTTTTATTTCCATACCCATTTTCTTAGAAATGAAGAAGTTTAAATGAGAGAATAATTTATTCAAGGAAACATTCACTAGATGTGGTTTGCAGTCTATATTATTATCAGACCAAAACGGTTGGTCCAAAAAGTCACTACCAGTTGTTGTCTAAAGAATAATCCTCAGAAACTGTTTTTAATGGCCACTGTATTTTCCTGAAATTTTGAGTACAAAAGTCCCTAGAGTTACACGTGCTTTGCATTAGCTTTGTGAATTGAGTCCTGCCTTTCTCTTTGCACATTTCATCACTTTGAGGTTTTAACCTGGATGACTTCCCAGAAGCCATGTGTCTTAGAGGCTTTCTATTGTTGTTGGGAATTTGTGTTCCAGGACTTCATAAGCTGTGATGGACACCACTCTTGTGTCAACATGATATGTAGTATGACTGATACCACAGCTGAATAAAACCAAGTTGTCCTGAATGAAGGCTTTATTGTCATAACAATTAACTCTTGCACTGTATTGCTGATGCCTGTCTTTATCCTTCTATGGACACTTTTCCAATAAGTTCTTAAGACTATTTGTATTGGCATTTATAAATAATGTAATGTACTTCAAAGTAAAAAGACATTGCAACATCACTGTGCCATGGGACACCCTTCTAGAACAAAACCTAGGGCTGCTTCAGCATAAGAACCTGCAATGACAGGTTCTTGAAACTTGACATCATCACTTAGAAAAATGCAAATTGAATTAGTTAAGCAATGAACTTTCTTTACGATTTTTCGCCTTACTTTGAGTACTGTCCACAGGAGGTACCACTGACATAGCATACAGTAGCAGAGCTTTGGACCAATTCTGAAAACTTTATGCTGAAAACTTAGAACTCACTGTTACACCAATGTCCCAAACACAGTGATTTGATTCTTCTGAAAGTGAAAACCCTCCTAACTAAACTGTGAAGTCTTGCTTCTTATTAAATAACTTTTGGTTATGTACTGCTACAATTTTACTGGCTTGTTAAAAATTGCACTCTGGACACTCAGTAGGACCACTTTTCTTATATGCTTGTGATACAAGGAAGGCCATTAGGAGAAGGGTATGTTGTATAAGCTGGTAGCCACTTTCCTTCCCTTAATTTCTGCCTTTTGCTAAATGTTTGGATATTTTGATTTTTTTTTTTTTTAGCATTTTATCATAAGAAGTTTTGTCAGTTCACACTGTCTGGATTTTAATGCAATATAATGTATTTAGAAATAAGCACAATATATGTACCCTTCTGTGAAGGTATATACACAGTATGACATTGTATGAACACTTGTTCAGTGTCACTTGGTGATTTTAGTCCATGCTGTTGGTAAAGATATTCCTTTACAAAATTTTTGAGAGGTTTGTCTTATTTAAACAAAAATTCTGGAAAAATAAATGGAAAATATGCCTTAGTGAAATAATCCATTTTTTTAAATGTAGTCTACATTTCTTGTGTAGAAGAAAGCTCTTGGCTATGCCTGTGTTATAGAGTATTAAAATCTATTTCTCTAGAAAAATAAGTCAGTTTCTCAATTTATAGCCTTACGAATTTTCAATATTTATTAACACCATTATTACTTGATGAATAAATTATAATATCATGTAATGAAATACATGTTTTAAATAAACATTAATAGTCAGTCAACTAAATCAGAGAATCTCAGGTTCGAAAAGGCTTCTAAAGTCGTTGAGTCTAACTGACTTCATGTGTGTCTCTGAAGATGCTTAATTACGTTTTTTGTGTGACTTATTTCTAGCACTTATGAAAGGGATGGTTCCTTTGAATACAAGTGCCACCAAGGAAGATTCTACTAATGTTGCTGTTAGTGAAATGAAGCTGCAAGCAGAAGGAGGAAAGCAGTAGAATATTTTAGAAAACCACACCAGTTTTCTCTGTGGTAAATTCCATTCCACTCTTTTTTTGGTTTTGAACAGTAGTAATTCCATCTGCTATAGGAGTGATGCACCCTTAATACTTCAGCAATTGCCAAATACTCAAATGAAAGTGCACCAAGAATGATTCTGATGAACTCTTGTGATAATTTAGGGGGCTTGTACACCAAGGACTTTCTGGGATTTTGCTATTCTCTTGTATTTGTTTCTGCAGTCCTCCTAGACTAAATTTATTATGTTCCTGAAACACTGTGAAGTGAAATACCTGTGACATTAATCTTTGCTATGGGCTTATTTACCCCTATACAGGAATTGTTCTGACACTTTTTTTTAAATTACGTTTAATAACATTATTAATAATGAAAAAATATTTAGAAATTGCCTATTATTATGAGAGTCATTATACAGTGTTGTACAGACACATTTGTGATTTTAGGTCCTTCAGTTTGAAAAAATCGTTTAAGGAAGATATGATAAAACAAGATTTTCTCAAAGCCAGTGAAAATTCATGTCTTGGTTTCAGGTTCAGCATATATGTGTTATAAGTTGTCTAGAATTATTCTTTTGGCCAGAACAGTTTTATCAGATGGCCTCGGTAAGGCACTTTAAAGAATCTAAATCACCCATCTGTATGAAGAGTGTTGAAGGGCACTTCTATGTGGCTATGAAAATCTTAATAGAAGAGTTTCATGTTCATTTATTTATTCTGTTTTGTTCTCTGTTAGAGAAGATGTGTCATATTGATTGTAAAATACTATGGAAATACAATATTGCATATTTGTATTTTATCTGAACAAAAACATTTGTATTTATTCAGATATTTCTATACTAAACAAATTGGAAACAATTTTGCATTACAGTAGTCTCAAAGAGCAAATCACAGAAGAATTTTCTGCTGTCTAAAGAAATGCAAGTGTTTCTGATGGTTCTTGTTTTATTCTCCTCTCAGCTTCTTCTGGCTGGATCACTGCTAGTATGCCTTAAAATATTAGCCAAAGCTATCAGAGTACTGTAGCAACATTAACACCATTCAAACCATCTTGTTTTGCAGACTTCTGTCATATTTTGGAAGCCTATTTCTTCTCTGAAACACTGTCATTTTTTAGCACTGTAGGTGTCTCAGGCATAATTCACAGGTCACAAAGTGCCATCTCAAAAGAGGATTTTTTAAACTTTTTTTTCCTCACTCTGATGAAGTGTTCTCTTGTCCCAGTGGGTGCTCTGGACAGTGCACTTCCTTGACAATCACCTTGTATTCAACCTGTTTCAAACAGAACAACGTGCTGAGAACATCAAAATCAGACACAGGAATGAGAAAAAGATTGAGTTTTTTCTCCTTTCATTTTCCATGAACTTATATTGCTTAAAATTAAAAAAAAAAAAAATCTGATTTGGTTAAAAAGTTTTCTTTACCTTTTGTTGTGTATTATGCTGTACATGGTAGTGCTGGCATTGGCTTTTTGCAGACTTCTGGCACATCTGCTCATTCAGAGTGTCAAGCAAACAAAACAAGCACATCCATCTGTTCTGATCTCAACAGCCATGACAGGCACAAGAAAAAAATCAACAAATAAACTTCTGCTCTCTGTAAAGAGTGTGGATGTCATGAAACAGTGTTTAGCTCAAGCCACAGTTACTATAAACTAAACTTACTTTAAGCGGATCCAACATTTGTAATTTATTTTTTTTATTAGATCAGAGCAGAGCTGGAAATATGGCATTTAAAATATTTTAACTGGTTTGGTCTGCTGAAACATTAAAAAATTGCAAAATGAAATGTCTTGGGCTTGCAGACTTTAGGGTACCTACAAATTATGGCCAAAACATAGAAAGGTCACTTTAAAATGTGTTATGAAACAGTAAATCATGCTCTCAAAACACCTTGTGTGGTAACGAGGTCTGGTGCATGGATTGCTGTTGGATAAATGTATACCCTACCTGTTTTACTGAAGTTTAAATGTTCTTTTGAGATAAAAGTGCCTGTTAGTAAATGAATGGGGCTTTAAGAGTCTTAGCTGAGAAGTAATACCAGAAATATAATGTCCTCTCTTTTTGCTAAGGAATTTGTAAAAATCTTACCATTTTATGTATTTATACATTTTTTCCTTGTAACTTAGAAATATGAAGTATGTATTCCTAAAACAGGATCACTACTACTTTATATTGTTAGAAAACGAAGGATAAGCAGTCTGATCTCCCTCACTATTATATCAAGTATTGAATTGCTTTTTGTACTGTACAGGACAGAAATTACTACTGGGTGAAAAATTTTGGCTTTAAGACTTTAAGTATGTTCAGTGCTTAGTGTATTTGCCTTTGCCCATGTGACTGGGTTTTCATCGGTTTTATATCCTTTTATAAAATTTTCTGGAAGGGCTGGAAGAACAGAAGAGACATCAAGCCACACCAAAAAAAAAAAAAAATTACTGAGTAGACTTAAGGACTCCAAAGCCAGGAAATTCTTTCTTCAATTTACCCTCTTGGCATGGCAGTCTAGATAGCATGTAATATTTGTCTCTCTTCCACCTTTGATAGAGGTTCATATTACAAAGTGAATTTTGTTTCCTCTTTACTGAAGGCTAAAGTTCCGTTCATGACATTATGTGAAACTGTCCCTTTGTGGTTTCAGAAATAATATTTTTTCCATATTGGTCTGAAGTAACACTCTCCTGCACAGTTTCAGTTTTTAAAGTAGAAAAGCAGATAATTTTTAAATAAAACCTTTTGTATATTTTACATCTTAAAAATTGCTGTCCCTTCTGGTAGCCAGACTTTTTTATACTTTAACCCTTTAATGACCTGTTACTCAATTCTTGCCCAAAGCAGTGGTTTTCAATAATCAAAAATGTGGTATTGCACACACACAAAAAAATGATGTTTTTTTCCTTTGTTCTGTTTAGCATTTGGTAAATCAGGCAAATTTTTATGTGTGTACTGAGTACATACAGATTTTATAAGCTAGTATCAGGCTTTTTTTTTTAGTGCTGTACTGAAATACAGTGCTTCAATACTCTGCTTCCAAAAATGCATTGGCCTTCTATTTTAGCATCAAATAGTTGTCACATGAATAAGCTATAAATTTTATGCCCTTCAGTTCCTTAATGTTTTACAGCAGACTTGAGAGTACTTAATTACTTTTGAGATTATATTTACTAAATAGCCAAAATAATTTATTTTTATTGTGTAATTAATGTCATCCTAAGAAGAAATGTCAAAATAAAAATAAAAAAAATTTACAGTGCGAAACAAAGCAATTTTCTTACATTTACTTCTCAAATTTTTGATGGAAGCCAGTCTTCAGTGATGGTGAAAGTACTCCTTGGATATTCAAAGCTCAGCCATATTTTTACTAACTTACAGCAAAGTAAATAAAGAAAATATATGAAAAACCCATCCAACAAAGAAACTACTATTCTGAAATCCATTTCTTAGCTAAGGAATCTACATATGAGTTCATCTCTGGCTTGCAAGGCATGGTCTTTGCACTGTGTGGTGCTGAATGGTTTTTCATGAATGAAAATGTCAGTATTACCCTTAAAGGAAATCAGTGGGTATTTTTGTAACACTGATATAATTTTTATGGCTAAAAATGTGAAGTTTGCAACCTGGATGCATTCTTGTATCTATAACATGCAGAAAAATTTATTCATAAATTTTTGTGGCACTGCTTGTTACATTCAAATTTTACTGTACCTATGTTAAACTCCTTGTGTCTGCAGTGTGCTAGTAACAGATTTATCTCTCTCTAAGCCCTTGTCACTGCACAGAAGTAATTGATACTGAAGTAAATGTGAGCTGCAGGTCAGTATCTGATGATACTGCCTTGTCAAAAATGGATGTGCAGGAGGACATCACACAAATTCCTATGGTTTTGATCTAATTGTAGAATTTAGAAGCAGTTGTAGAGGAAAACTAGCAGTAGAAGGGATGGAAAGCAATTAATGATTAAATTAAAATTTCAGAACACTTTTATTCTTGATGTCTTAGCTTAAAAACTGCCTTAGAGCTAGTATTTACATCTGAATAAAAGTGATCCCTAAATAAAATTTCATCTTGGATAATTTTTTTTTAACATGCTTATGTACTTTCTACCCTAGCACAACTCAACTGTTTACTGTAAGGATGTCTAGACTGCTGTGAATATGAACTTACTTGCTTTTCTACATAAATAACTAAATTAGATTTTAAATCTGAAGAATATTTTAGTGCTCTATACAAGAGTACAAAAGAGCAGAATCCAATAACCAAGTCCTTCAAAAATCTGCAATGCTTCTGGGAATGTTGACAGCAAAAGTGAAGGAGATTGCTGTGGTTAAAATCCAGCAATATCCAACATTTATCATTTGTGCTAACAACATTTCTAAAGCTGAAGTTGCACATCTGTCATTTCTCTGGCTGAAATAATGAGTTTTTTTTTTTTTAATCTTCCCCTAATAATGACAAAATTTGTAGTAAATATGCGGTGGTGATATTTTTAAATTTCTAGTCATTTTATTTAGGAATCTACCAGGTGCTATTTAGAACTAAATATTTTTTGGAACATGGTTGTTAACATGTTTTTGTTAAATTATTACATTTAAAACCAGGAACTGCATAGAGATAGCTCTTTTAGGATAATTTTGCTATCTTTTTTTTAGGGACGTGGCTCCTTGATAGGTGTTTTGTTTGAGTAAGTACAACAGTTGTTCTTGAGTTGTCTGTTATTTTCATCTGTCTTCACACCAGAGTTGTTTTGATCTTACACTGCTTTTCTCATCTGCCATCTACAGTGCACTAGTATGTCAGAAGACATACCATCATTCTTCACCTACCCCGCGTCAATAATTTTGGTAGTTGATATTCCCATGGAATCGCATTAGTGTTGAAGGCAGTTGTTTCTTATAAGCTCTTTTCATATGAATTCCGTCACTCTTATTTGTTTACTAAAATAAAAGGTACTTAGTAAATGGACTAACATAAGGTCACATGCTGTCTAATTTTAAAGATTATTCCAAAGGCCAAAGAAATGTCTCTTACTACATTTGTCTAATTTTCTGATTGCCAGCATTGATTCTACTATCAGTTTGTAGAAGGAAATGGTAAAGGATAGACTTTGCTGAAATAACCCTGAAATATTATTGATTCAAGGCAAAAAATGAACTACAATTAATTTAGGACATCTGTCTAAGTGCTTAGTCTAGAACCTAAAATACTCATATTACAAAGTATATTTCTTCAGTGTATTAATATCAAATCACCTTCATGATAAACAGTTGCCGACACCTAAAATATTTTTGAGAAGTGATACTCAAATTTGCTAAAGATGATCAAAGGGATTTCTGTGTCACTCACATTGTTAAACAAGCATGGAACTGGGAAGCAGCCCAGTTTATGTTTCTGGCATGAGGTGCTTCACAGAAACCACCAGTGACAGTTTTGTACTTAGTGTCAAAAATGATGAAGATGAGCTGTGTTTTGCTGCTGGCCAGGAGAACAGTTTGCATTTGTGGCTGTTTGGTGTATGGAGTGCAACACGTGCACCATTTTTATTGAGGCTTTCACTGCTGGGTGCAGCACTGACAGCACCATTTCATTCAAACAGCTGCAACCATGAAGACATCATGTAGCTGGCAGAACTTTTGTTACATGTTTTGACTAACAGAATGTCAACAAGTCCATCAGAAACCTTGGAGCTGTTTGTTTTGCCTTCTCTGGAGCAGTCTCCAGTGCAGTCATAAAGCTAGAAAATGCAGAAATGTTTGTTCAGCGTGAGCTACATCAGCAAGGAGGCTCACTAGCCATGGAATGTGAATCCATTAGTATGTTGTCCATTGATCGATTAGAGGTCTATAAATTAACAAAAAACTAATCTACAAAGTTTTTAAAAGTGAGACAAATTATTCTTATTTGATAGTCAAAAAATCTCTGTGAAAATGGAGAAATGAAGTATCAAAGTCAAGAAACAGTTCATTTTTCCAGAATGCGAATAATTTCTTAAATTTCACTAGAGTGACAGACTAAAATGAAGCTCCTGAATATGTTAATCAAATGACATCCATCCCACTTTGTGTCATCTCTTGATGTGTGAGACTTGCTCGCTTTGATTTAGACTTAACTATGTTCCATATTTAGGGAAAGTCTGTTATGTGTATTGTGCACTTAATAGCAAAGTTGAAATAATTCCGCCAGAGACAGCTGATGTGCTACACACGGAATACTGGCTCTTGCAGTATATTTTTTCAAATAGCTCAAATGTTCAAATTTCTGCTGTGGTATTACATTGCCAGAAGAAAGCAACAAATAGAAAAATATTTAGACTATAGGTGAGAGTGTCAATACAATAACAGTGTATTACTGAGGTTTTGAAGGTGTATCACTTTTGAGGCTGACATTTCTATATGTCCTTATTAGCAAATGCTGATATTCTATTTTTTTTTTCCCTTGGAGAGTATGAGAAGATAATATGTTATTCACTTTTGATTTCTGGAATGTGTTTTGCCATTTCATGCTGCCAGTTTCTATTTAATTAGAGGTTAGCTAAAAAAACAAATAACCATCTAATTCTGATACTTCATTACAAGCACTCGTAATTAAGTTAGTTGATGCATGAGTCATTTTCCTCCAGATCTTTTGTTTTCATTTAATCTGAATGAAATACAGTGGTTTTTTGCAGTTACTGTCCTAAAACTGGAGCAAAATTATTCTTGTGAACTAGCATTTAGGTTGGGACATTCTAAAACTAAGATTGCCCAGGCATCTCATTCATGTGACACTGAACATATTACATCATATTTCCCAGTCAGCTATTGTCACTGCAGTATAGTATAAAGTAACAACAAGGAATCTGCAGAATTTCAACAAATTATGTGGATGCAAAATGTGTCTGTGCTGGTATGAAGTCAGAAAGGTCTGTTTAATACTTCTAAACCTTATTGTATTGGTTAATGTAATAGAGATAGGCATAGTGGAATGAATTTCCTCAACACTGAATTATTTCTTGAGATAAAGTCCGTGAAAGTTTAGCAAGGAGTCCAGCTCTTCATATATGTTGAAGTTCACCTTAGTGTAGTAATCAGAACTATTGCAGTTTCCTTCAAACTTGGTTTCTGAAATGTAAAGGTGTGTTCAGACTTCTAATTGCTGTGTAGGCATCAGGAATATCCTGTCCACATAATTATGTCTCTTTCTTACAGACACTGAACGTATTTATACACTGTAAAATTTTCCTGGTCAAAAAGAAAATTAATCCTTTTATGCTTGGAAATCCTGACTGCAGTAAACATAGCAGAGGCCTTGTCTGTAATATCAGTGGAGTTACAATTTCATGCTGTGTTTTAGAAAAGGGGAGAGAAATACTTTTTTAGTCTATTTTTTCATTGCATTCTGGAGGTCTGCAAGTCTACAATATGTGTTAGCTGATGAGCAACAAATACTTGCTGAAAAATACATGATCTTATAAAAATAATTTGATAGCAAACTGCAAAACATTTGGAATAATTTGACACTATCTCATTTTTATATTTTTGATATTTTCAGAATCTGAGAAATGAGATTTTGAGTTCGTTTAGGTTCTTTTATTTTTTCAAGAAGACTAAATCAAAGTTAGTTCTATAATGAAAACCATTGTCCTTCTAAATAACATTAATCCAAGCTTATGAAATTTGAAAAATTCTGAAATGTTGCAGCACTTTGTTCCACTTCAGTGTGGTCTACTACAGCTTTTTCAAAATAATGAAGCCATCTCCAAGGAGAGATAGTTCATCTGTTAATGTGTATCAACTGTATTTCACACTCGTGACTAATGTTTTGTTTCATATCAGTTTTTCAGCTGATCTAGTAATTCAATGAGTACCCAAAGTGGGAATTTTTTTTGCATAGGGAGAAGCTAATTATATCTTTCTTACATCTAAATTCCAGCACTATTGGTATTTTCTTTTTACAAAAGACGCATGGAATAAAACTGGTTTTGACTATTTTGTTCTATGATATTTTTGTTTCAAGATAGCTTCACAAGGTATTTGCAGTCCACTTTTTCCATTATCTGCCATCTTCAAGGAGAAAAAAAATCCAACTTGACTATCTTGAGAATTTAAAAAAAATCTAGAATCATAGAATCACTTAGGTTGGAAAAGACCCTCTAGATCAAGTTCAACCAAACTACTGCTTGGCTGTTACTTCCTGTAAATTGCATGGATGCACATAAAACTAAGTCTACAGGTTGGATTTTCAGAACACCTTGTGCAGGTTTAGGAATAATGCATTGTAGAAGTATAAAAGGTGAAGCTGTTACCATGTTCGTTTGATGCACAAGTCCTTACCAACCTGTGAAGTTTGAGGTACTTGATTGCATACAAGGTGTGACCCATGTCACTCCAGAACACCAATTTTATTGTTGAGTTGCTGCTCTGACTTCAGAATGCCTGTGCCTGATTTATACCAATATGAAGCCTCATGTATAAAGCCTAAGTTGCCAATCAAACTACTAAGTGCTCAGATCTTGTCAAGTGATTGCAGTATGAAGTATATGAAAGCTGTCTTTTGTGCTCTTGAGTATGTTGCTGCAAACTGAAAGCTTGGCACAGTCTGCAGGTATGTTTAAGTTTGGTTAAGGCTCTACCAGGAAAGTTCATATGTTAATTTAACATTGACATTTGTACCTACTTTCTGCAATTAGACTATAAAATGTTAGCCAATGAGGCAGTAACAAAAATATCAGGCTATATTACACTTTTGCTGACTTGGGACTTACTCCAAGCGATTCCTGAAGGCAGGGTTGCAAGTCTTCACTGCATCTCAGGACACAGTACCTTTGCAGGATCAAAGTTGCTAGCTGTACTTGTAACTTAAAGTATAACGTAAAAACTTGTCATTTTTGTAAGCTACCATAATAAATTATTTTTCCAAGCAATGCATACCATCTCTATTCATTTACCTGACATTGCCAAACTTTTGTAAAGGCCTGTTTTATGTAATTGATCATTTTTACTTTTGTGAAATATAGATGTGTGATATGGAATTATGTTGCCCAATTTTCTTCTTGACTTGTCTCTAGGAGCAATGGGATTTTTTCTTTTGTTTTCTTTTTTCTACTGTAATATTTGTTTAAAAACTAAGATGCTGGTTTCATTATGAGAATAAGTAGTTTTCTTCAAAAGTGTGTATTCAAAGTACTTATTTAGGTTAAAGATTTTTTTTACCATTAAGGACTCAAAAAATCTGGCAACATATTATAGTGTTAAAATAGGAGTGGGTCTTTACATTGGCCATTATTGACAGTGTTTCCAGAGGTGCCCTTAATTAGGACAGGCTATAATGCCTGTAATATCTTAGAGAGTGTGAACAAGATTAATCTGTTTGAACTTGAGTCTAAACAGAACACGTGCCTTTATCTAAATGAACCTGCCTTTGTAGTCAACAGGATCGGTAGCATCCTTCATCTCATCCCAAAGTAAGCAGCCAGGGTTTGATCAAATTGCAGTGAACTGCTCTAACTATATTGTTTAAATCTCCATTTAGTAAAAAGGAGAACCAGGCATCTGCCTTAGATGCTTATTGCCTGCATTATAGGCACCATGTCCACCCACAGAGTGGGGTCTATCCATGTGTGCTTTATCTGGATTCCAGGGTAAATTCTTTATTACCTTAAATAAGAGACACCCCTCGAGGCAGTGAAATGGGATGCAGTTAAACAAGCAAAGAGATTGAGCCATGACAGTATTTAATGAAACAAAAATCATTGTTACTGGGAAGTTCCACACAGCTAAATTTCTATGGAAGCATTTAATGGAAAAAAAAGCCTTGCATTATATTTTAAAATACAAAGTAAAACAAAACCAAAACAACAACAAAAGTATTGCATAATTCCATATAATGAAGTTTTCTTATTCTGATTTCTCACAACAAACTGGCCAAAATACAGTTTCTTTATATACTGGGAAATCAGTTATTGAAAGCCTGTAATTATTTTCCTAGTTCCATTCTCCTCAATTACATATTCCCTTGTCTTTTGGAGGTAAGAGGTTTTGCATGTATTTTACATAGTTTTGTGATCTGCAGTTGTTTTATAACAAGCTTAATTTTCTTTGGACTCTGATGATAGCAGAGTTGTTTCTTTCACACATGCTTATTCCTCTTTTCCAGCAGCTGTTGCACAACACTTTTCCCCCTTTCTTAAATCTGCTGTCCCAGAGGCTCTGCCACCATTACTGATGGGCTGAGCCTTGGCCCTGACAATTGAGCTCTTGTGATGGCAGGCAAATACCCTACAGGCTCCTTTACAAGTGAAAACAAGTAGTTTATTCCGGTCTCGTTTTGGATACCTTCAGAATGTGATCCTTGGGTAGAATTTCAAAAGCAACACATACTACTGTCTGGAAAAGGCTGCTTGAAAACTACTGCTGGAAGCATCAATGCTTCTACAGGAGACAGGATGACTATGAGGACAAGTCAATCAACATCTCTGATGCTCTTGGCAATGCACACCGCTACAGCTCAAACAACGCTTCTCAATGGGTAAGGAAAGTAGGATGATATAAAGAGTGGATGAATTGGTTTCATAGGAATTTTAGTTGTAGTCTCAGAAAAATGCATTTGTTGTGACCTCAGATAGAAGCCCCTGCTGGCCCTCAGTTAGTAGTGTGGACCTTACCTTATGCTTGTTTTATAAGCCAGGAACCCATTGAACTACAAAGGGATGGTTTTCCTTGCTTCTTTTGACCCTGGGTACCTCCTGGTGCCTCAAATTCAGATGGGAACTAATCCAGAGTGCAAGACAAAAGATTCCCCAAAACTGTGAAATAAGAACAATAGACAATGCTGAAAATTTCAGTTTGGATTTTATCTCAAGAGCTGAAAATTTTGAATGTCTGTTTACAGCAAAGTGCAAGCCACAGTCAATTTTGTCAATTTTATATAGTAATTTTCAATAGTCAGTTTTGTGACAAAACTTCCAAACAGGCAGTGATATATCTAACAGTGAATCTAGCACAGACATGCAACCAACAACACTGATAGAGTGCAGCTTATGATTTCCTTACAGTCCCTTGGAAAAAACTATACTATGACTTTACTAAGAGATGGTCCCAAAAATTCTCCAGCATATATCCTGCCTAGAAATGCAGTTATTTCTCTTAGTTTATTGTAAACTCTATTTTGTGTTAGAAATAGAATAAACTCAACTTTTAAGACATCCACTAAATACAGGCATAACAAAATTTGCTAGCATAATGCGGACTAGGAGAATATATTTTCAGATTTTGTAGCCAGGTTTTTAGTAATTTTTTCAGAGTTCCTGAGAGTTGTTCTCTTGACATCCCTTCTCTTGATCTTACCCTCAGGGCCCATGCGACCTCCCATTTCCAAATCCTTTTGTCTTGTAATGCCCATGCAATGAGTCACATTTGCTTTATTTGTTTGAGACTGATGGGGTCAGGAACCTTTGAAGAAAGGTGGCAAGATGACTTTCCCCAAGGAGTAACTGAATGCGCTTAGGCAGAAAAGTTTTCAATATGTGAGATGGAGCTCTTGGACAGGATGAACTCGGCATTAGGTGAAAATAGGACATTGCAGAGAGGAGAGTACAGATACACAGCCATACCTGAGCGGTGATGGAAATAATAATTACTGGGGACCTAGGAGGCACTGTGCATCATTTGCTGCTTCTCAGAAAACCATCATGTTGATCTAAGACCAAGCCTGAAAGAAAGAACTTGTTTGTGAGCAGGAGAAAATTTTTTAGAGATACTTTTAATCTTCCTCTGTCTTGCTTAAACATTTGTTAGGACCCACCCCTGAGGCAGGGTAGCTGAGGTTCTTCTTAATAGATTTGCTGGATTGCATTAGAGTGAAACGACACTGAATGACCAGTGTGTGTGTGTATGTGTGTGTATATATCCATATCTAATCTATATATATCTCAGGTTTATTTTGGAACAATTTGGTTGCAGTGGAAAGGAGGTATTTTGGTTATTGTCTATAGTAATATAATAATATAAAAGTATAAAGATAGCACATAAGAAAATGTATAAGGAAAAGAGAAAAGTAGAAAGGACAAGAGTAGACAGAGGAGCCCTTGGATCCACAAACAATACTTGACTGCAATTTAGATGTCTGAAGATCGAAGTGATGGTAGCTGTCTTGATCCATTGGGAATGGGGGGAGCCCATGAAACAAAAAGTTCAATGGGTTCAAAAGTTCAGTACATTCAGGTTCAGGTGGGAACACCCAGGTACCTGCCTTGGTGGGGGGAGTTTTACACTGTCTGCTGCAACACTGTGGATCATGCTCCATTGTCTGGTGGAAGGCCCCAGAAATGAGTCCGGGGGCACTTCAGGGGTCTTTGGTGGTTTATGATCCCTTCTAAGATATGATGGCTGTTCCTCACACCTGCATAGTTGAGCCAGCTGTGCCTTATTGGAAGGGATGAACACCTTCAGACTTATGTGTAGATGTCCCAGTGCCTCCCCTGGGGATGGGGGGAGGGATACTTTATGCCTGAGCACCATGGGAAGGGGAATTTTACACCTGAGCCCCATGGGGAGGGAGGACATTGGCATGATAAAAAGCATTTTCCCACCTGGAAGGATCTGCTGCCTATCAGCCTTTTCACTTACATGGCTCAAATCCCATCTTGTTGCTAAACAAAGGTTGGTTTGTTGTGATCATCCTCTGGTGATCTGGGAGCTCACCTCCTCTGCACCTGCGCTGTTCTTATGCAGATCTGAGGTTTTACCACAACACACAAAAACTCTCCTCTGGTTGGGGGGTGCAAACCTGGCCTCAGCAAAGCACCTGCTGCTTTTGCAAATGGCCAGTTGTTTAAGTCTGCTAACCTTTAACACTTCAGTCTCTCACAATTATAGAAGTCTTCTGCTCATCAGGACTATTTACATGCACCTGTCCATTCATTTTTTTGTTCTTGTTCATTCCCTGGCAGCTATTCTAGTCTGTCCCCTAATTCTCCTTCCTGTCTCCTGTTTTTAGCTCCAGCCTCTGTCCTTGGAGGAGACAGCTACTCTGGCCTTCTACCAGAAGGCAGTTAATTAGTCATAGGTTGACTAGAGATTTTTCTTCTTGATATCACGTCCTTACTTAACACGCGCATAATCGCCCAGTAGGGAAGCTTCTTGCTAGCCCAGGGCAAATTATATATTCCAGTTCCTTTGGGATCTCTCTAGTTAGACTCACGAAGGAAACCTTTCTTGCTCATTTCCAGCTATTCCACATGTTCCGTTACTGCCAAGTTGAAGTATCTTGATGCTATGGCTGCAGCTGTCACTGGCTGGCAGTAACCCCTGTTTTAGCCAACTTTCCCCATACTTTATTGGCAAGAACAGAGCTCAGAGCAAACTGCCTAACATGCAAATGCTCTCTTAAAAAGGAAAAGTACCTGAATGCAAATTAAAGCAATATTTTTTTGGGAATGTAAACCCTGGAACAGTGGTACCACTTAAAACAAAATTTCATCTAATCTAGAATTCTGTCTCCAGATACCAAGGAGAAGTATTGAGAATTTTGAAAATATATGATGTGGGTTTTTAAGGGTATGTTTCCATGGAATTCCTGGACCTGTGGTGATAGTCTCCTAGTTAATGATAGCCTTGAGGTTTCTTTTTGCTTCCATGAATTTGTGCTGATACTTTTAGAACTTGTCTGAATTTTATCATCTGTAAGAATCTTTTAGCAGAGCTCTGTGACATAATCTTGCAGTGTGGATGTGGTCAGCTATGCCTTCTGCAAGGTTTTAATTCAAGTGACCTAATTCTTACTGCAGTAAAAATTCTACCTTCTGAAGACCCTTCTTTTATTATGAAAAGTGCTTTTCTAAAAATAATGTGGAAAAGAAGAGATTCAAGTTGTTTCTTTCCTTGTCAGTTTCTGCTGTGGCTGTCTGATATGTAGCAAGTGCTTTAGCAGCAAGGATCCCATCTGGATGGGATTTTTTTAACAAGGAAGAAAGATCTGTTGGAGTTGTTAGCTACTGGACAGAGGTTGGAATCTTCTTGTTTTATTCTGTAGCATTTTGAAGACGACACGTGAAATGGATTCTGTGACCTTTGATGGAGGGTGTGTGCCTTAGGCACAGCCTAGTTTTAGGAGATCACTTTTTTTTTTTTTTTTCCTGAGGAACTAAGGCTGTTCTGCTGAATAGATAAGACTGGCTAATAAAATAAATGAGACTAGCTCATTTGGATGCTCAAAGGGAATAGATGCACAGAAGACACCTGGGGCATAGCAAAACTGATTTCTTCAAAATAGAGTTTCTGAATGAAGTTGAGAAGAATTGATGCTCCCTGTTCCCTCAAGTAGCCTAGATTAATCAGGTATAGACTAATAACTGTAACTGTCTTTTTATCTCACAGTAGAACATTACTGTTCCATATTGAATTGTTGTTTTAAACTGGAATTCAAAGCCCATGTAATCTTTTGTTGGATCTCAAAAGACTGCTCTAACATAGGATCATTAGGAATCATAGAATCATTAAAATTGAAAAAGATCTCCAAGATCATCAAGTCCAACCTTGTTAAATCCTCTTCAGAATGTACCATGTTACAAGGTGTTTCTGCAGTCTCCTAGATAGCAAATATCATATTTACTGTGATTTAAGATAGAGAGTTTAATTCACAGCTTTTGTCTCCATGCTAGTTTCAAGGCTGGGAGCAAGTGTGTGTTAGTCTGTATTGCTCCACAGCAAAGGTCCATCCAGCTCAGTGCCCTGTCTCCAGCATGGGTAAGGAATAAATTCCTAGGCAAGAGTTTAGGCAAGCATCTGGCACTGCCTCCTCAAACTATTCTCCCAGCTTCTTGCAAACTGTATCTCAGAAACCTCCTAAACCAAAACTTGTAATTTTGTTCTGTTTTTCTTGTTAGACATGTGGGGAGGCTGTTGCTTTTCTGCAGCTAGGAAGGACACTTCTTCCCTATTAGATGTATGAAAGGAATTACCCTTTGTGAGATAGTACAGAGTGCAGGCAAACCTGAATTTTTTTTTCAAGCATACACAAAATTTAATCTGCAAAATAGCAGCCACTGCTGCACACAACTGGGCTCTTAAATCAGCTCTCATCTCTGCCTGTCTGGAAGTGTTTTCTTCCTTGTCTGATCCTGAAGGATCCACTTTTTTCAAGCTTAATGCTTCTGGGGAAGTCCATTGTTTTGTGGAATATAGGAGTGTATCTCCTTAACAATTCTTATGACCACTGGAGTCTTGACCTACTTCTAGCCGTGCCTGTGCTACAGGCAGTAGAGAGGTTATTGCAGGGAGGGGCTGTTCTTTGGAGTCGGTGCTGACAGCGGTATCCACCATGGTGCCAGAAGGACTGATGTGGGTGACTCAACGGGGGTTGTTCTTCCATTTGTTTCGGTACTGAAACAATGTCACAGCAGGATGCTGGAAGCTACACGGGGGATAAGATGTAAAAGCCTACTTTTCAATGCTCCATTACTCTATTTAGTGTTTGCTTGCCTTCTCTATTGTGTATTTGATGAAGTTTTAATTATTATTTATTATATTGTTAATGCTACATGCCAAACACTGTGGATGCAATGGAGACGGTTGGTAAATAAAATAATGAGTATTATGCTTGAGAATAACGGCCCCTTGCACAGTGAATGGCATGAGTGAGCTGGTACTTCTGCAAAATGTTCTACTATTCATAGTCTTTCTGTTCCTTTTCTTCCTACATGTAATAAATACGTATGCCCAATTTAAAATGAAAAGATATAAAATTTATTAAATGTCCGAAAGATTCGAACACGCAATGCCACGATCGAATAAAAAGGACAGCACCAAGCCCGGGATTGGTACTGGGTGAACAGTGGTCCGACCTCTATCACATCAGACCTCCCTGTGTTCACCCCTCTCTGTCTTTCGGGGTCCACTTTTATACAGTTCTTGTGCATAAAGTCCGGGTATGAGCATTCTTTCACTGTTTCACATATTCATGAAGTGTAGCTTTCACAGAGTTGGGGTGGACAAAGCATATCTTGCTTCGTGATTAATCTTCCATCACCAGGGGAAGTTATCTGATGAGCCGTTGTGGTCCATATCTGGATACTTAATCTTGATTGTTTCCACCTGGGCTGGGTGGAGATTCTCGGAGATGGACCATCAACTCTGTCGAGATGGGCCATCAGCTCTGCCGGGAAACCTTCTATGCAGTATGTAGATAACGGTGATATGATCAGAATGCTTTCCTGTGAAACTTGGCCTTGTATGGGGTCTTGGTCTTGTCAAAGGCTAGTTCAGGTTTGTCCTTATTCTAACTTTATAACATAGAATATAACTTTATACACTTTAGCACGAATTCCAATATTTCATATATAACACTACATGCCAAGCCTGTAATTAAACCTGCCCTCTTGTTTCTCATGGTAGATAAGGAGTTATATCTACTTTCAATTTTCATTTTAATTTCCAGGTATGTAAAGTGTCTTGGCCAAAGCTGCAAACTTGTGGCTAAACCAGAAAGAATCCTGGTCCCAAGTCTCCTTGCTTTATCTGAAAGACTGCAGTAATCTTTTTAGGTATTTATGGGTAAAGGTCTGCACTAAAAATGACATTAAATAATCTAACAAGTTGCCTTTGTTAGTAGGCTAAGCAGAAAAAGAGTGCAGTGGCACTTTTCTCGTCACAGAATGTAAGATACCATTCTATTCTCCAATTTTGAATTTTTTAAAACTGGCGGGAGCCTTGAATTTTGTCTGTAGATTTTGCTTTGCTAAGTTTGTGTAAGTGAGCAATTGTGGGTAACAGCCATGCCAAGCACAGAGGAGAATTAGATATCAGTTGGGGGAATTGGGAATAAATCAGCACAGGAAGACCTTGAAAGCAAATGCACAAGTCACAGAAGGAAAAAAAATACTTCAAAAGGCAGGAGCCTGTGATTGTTTACAGCTGTCAGGAAACATCGATCCTGCTCCCAACCTTCTTTGCTATTTAAAGAAAGAAAAGAAATATTAAGAATTTATTTTTAATTATATAAAATAACACACTAGGGAAGTAGGCCATGCTAGGGCCTTCTCTGTATCTAATATTTCCCATAATTTGCTTGCTGCCCTGGCTGAGAGCTGCTATACATACCTGTCATGTGAACTGCAGTTCCCCAAGGCTTTGGGATTATTCAGTTTTGTACCATAGCACTCTTGCTGTTGCTTTAAACCTGATTAATGAGTTGGAAGTAGAGTTGATTTAGTACTTCAGGTACCAGCATAAAATTAGTGGTTGCAGTAACTTGTTCAGGTTTTTTTATCAGTAAATATTGCCTTATTCTCCCTGTTGACTTTGAAGAAAGGCGGAGAAGAACAGTAGGTTAAAGTTCAATAGAACTGTGTTTCATTAAGCTCTGGAAACTCAGATGCAAATGAGGGGGACAGAAATTTGGTCTAAATTACCCCTCCTAAAGAAATCTCCAGGCAGTGTTGGAACAGGTACTTTAGCTGCAAAGACATGCAAAATTGCTTCTGTTTTGTTCACCTTCTGGCTAGGAAAACGTTCTCTCCCCCCTTAACAACAGCAGAAACAAAAAAATACAAACAAAAAAATCAAGGGAGTAATCGAGGTCTGCCCAAGTGAGAGCAAATACCTTTCTTATCCTCCTTGGGGCTGCCTGGCATGACAGTAGTAGTGTGTCCCGCTACCCTGGAGGGAATTCAGTGCATAATTCGTAGTACAGCCTGAGAACAGGAAGGGGACCTGGGAAGGCAGCACGCCCCTGCTGCTATGCCAAAGTGCCACAGAGCACTACTGTGTTTGCTGTGCCCCTAGCTCAGAGAGGAAGTTTTGTTTCATCTCTTCTGGCAACTTCACAATTTCCTTTCTAAGCCCCTGAAACTGAACTGTGGTTGTGTCACATGAGATGCAAAGGGCAGGAAAAACTGGGTTGGGATCAACAGCACAAAAATCCAAAAACACAAGTGATGCTAAAGCACTACCAAGTGTTTAAATCATAGAATCATGAAGATAGGAAAAAATCTTGCCCATTGCATGGGTGCAGCAGTTAAAAACCAGCAGTCAGAAAAGAAAAGAAAAGGAGCTCCGAGAGCACCAAAAGTGTGCCATTAGGACAGACTACCAAGAAGCCCATTTGTCCTCCTCCTGGGAAAGCTGTCCATGCCTAAACCTACCCTACAATGATGGAGGCAATGACAAGAAAGTACAAAGCTACTGCCTCTGGAAAACAAATACCCTTTTCTAACCCTTTCCACCATTGGCTCTCCCTGTTGATGAAAGGAAAAGGCTACAGAGTGTATGTAAAGTTCTTTGTGGTGCAAATTGATAAAAAGGCTACATAACTGGGTCAGGCTCTATTTTGGTTTTCAAGGATAGTGGTATGGATTTTAGAGTCTCAGGTTGCTGATAGCACAGTATTAATATGTTCTAAATCCTGGGTTTGTCATACAGATTTAGCACATATCGTGAACAGAACTAAACAAACACAGATAATCCCAGGGGTTTATGTAGGACGATGCCTCAGCTTCAGATGTTTCAAACTTTGGGTGTTCATTTCCTTTTACATGGTCTCCAAAGGTCTGCAGTTCGAAGGCAAAAAAAAGTTGAGCATTTGCAGTTAAATAACACTGTGTACTGTTTATTCTATTAGTGATGGTGATCCAGGCACTTGTATCATTCTTTCTATCAGACTTTGACACTTGTATGTCTATTGTTGGATTGGCTGGTAGTTACTAAAGGCTATTGCTTCAGTCATTGCTTGAAACACTGGAATGAAGCCTGGCCCTCCTGGACATTTTAAGTAGCTGGTTTATTTGTCTTTCCAAAGCAATTTATCTAAATAGGCCAACACAATCAAATTACATGGGATTCTAAATACATTCCACTGCTCAGTCTGACATCTTAATTAGAACTTTTAAAAAATAATGATTACCTTTTGGCTCCCAAAATTTCACTAACCTTTCTTAAGAAATGGCCAGTGAATATCACCAGCAGCCACACAAACTTTGTTTTTTGAAGTTGATCAGACTTTCCATTGGCACATATCCTGGCAAAAAAAAAAAAAAAAAAAAAGGCGAGAAGGGAAGAAATACAATTTCTGCTGGTTCAAAAACACAAAACAGGGAATAAGTGATAGTGCCAGTTGTAATCTTGATCTTGCATAAAACCTTTTTTATCCACCTTTGTCTAAAATACTGCCTTATAAAAACATTTATTTTCCAACATAGTGTAACATACTTGTGTTGCACAATATTGTGAGTAATTTAAAATACCACAATGATTGCATTGGCTTTTCTATGCTGCTTCCAAATTTTTTTGCCGCAGGGACTGTGTAAGTGGAGCTATTGCTGTTAAGTGTCATTTTGAGTTTTTCTGTATTCATTAATAAATTCCCTCATGTGCCTCAAAGTGGACTATCATCTGTGAATGAAGGAGGACAAATATCTACTCAGAGAGAGACTTTGGAGTGCATGAAAAATAAACAGCATCAGAGCTCAGAGATGAGGATTTAACAAGATGCTAGCTATCATTACTACCTCCTTTAATTTCCTGTGGGTTGTCAAATTGAATTAAGTTGTAGACAGTTTACAAACTTCTTGAATGCACAGTCAACTAATTTACACCAATCTTTCAAATAAAACAAACAACACCACCCCACCTCCCTGAATTTCAGTTGTCAGAATTGCAAATGGTTCTCTTAGTATTTTGTTCCAGGTGTGCTTGCCTAGCAGAGATTCATGGTTTCTTTTAAGATAATTATACCTGACCACAACTTATATCAAAACTCCACTAGTCAAAGTAAAGTGAGTACCATTTTCTAGAGATTAAAATAAATTTGTTAAATATTTGTTCAGTTATTTGGTGCATAAGAACAAGGCTACATTCAATGGAAATTAAATTAGAAGTTTCATTCCAGCATGCCAAATGCAAAGCAGCCGCTGAGAGACACCAGCAGCAAGAACTGGGCCTTGAGACAACTTCAAACCGTATTCATGACCACTTTCATTCTAAGTGACCAAAATGAACCTAGACTGACCTGAAATTCCATAAAAAGCAGACAGCTGAGACGTGGGAGTTTCAGAAAACACTGCTTTGACCTACAGATCCGCTTGTATTGTTTGCTAATGTAGACGTAGCCTTTGTGACTTTGTGGAGTTTCAGCTGTCTGTGAGCACCTCTTTGTTTAAAGTAGTTGGCAGTATTTAATATTTTCTTGAATATCACTTTCACCTTCACAGGTATATGGTACTGTCCATTTACAAACTATCTGAATGAAAATAGCTGGATAAACACACTGTGTGGTGTGTGAGCAACTGGCTCATGGGTCAGGCACAAAGGGTTACAGTGAATGGGGTGACATCAGACTGGCAACCTGTCACTAATGGGGTTCCACAGGGCTCCATCCCCAACCCTATGCTCTTCAGCATCTTCATGAATGATGTGGATACAGGACTGGAAGGGATAATAAGCAAGTTTGCAGATGATACAAAACTGGGAGGAGCTGTTCACTCCCTAGAAGGCAGAGAGGCCCTGCAGAGAGACCTGGATAAATTAGAGGGCTGGGCAGTCACCAAAACTGTATGGAGTTCAGCAAGGGAAAGTGATGGATTCTGCATCTGGGATGGGGCAACCCTGGATGTACGGACAGACCTGGGGAATGAGAGGCTGGAGAGCAGCGCTGTGGAAAGGGACCTGCAGGTCCAGATCAATGGCAAAATGAACGTGAACCAGCAGTGCCCTGGCAGCCAGAAGGGCCAACCCTTTCCTGTGGTGCATCAGGCACAGCATCACCAGCCGGGCAAGGGAGGGGATTGTCCTGCTCTGTTCTGCACTGGGACAGCTTCACCTTGAGTCCTGTGTGCAGTTTTGGGTACCACACTACAAGAAGGACATAAAGCTATTAGAGAGTGTCCAAAGGAGGGCAATGAAGATGGTGAAGGGCCTTGAAGGGAAGCCGCATGAGGAGTGACTGAGGTCACTCTTGGTTTGTTCAGCCTGGAGAAGAGGACAGTGAGGGGAAACCTCATTGCAGTTACAACTTCCTTGTAGGCGGACACTGATCTCTCTTCTCTGGTGACTGGTGACAAGACAGGAGGGAATGGCCTGAAGCTGCACTGAGGGTGGTTTAGACTGGATATTAGGAAAAGGTTCTTCACCCAGAGGGTGGTTGGGCACTGGAATAGGCTTCCCAGGGAAACGGTTGCAGCACCAGCCTGACAGAGCTCAAGAGACATTTAGACAGTACTCTTGGGCACATGATGTGATTCTTGGGGATGGAGCTGTGCTGGACCAGGAGCTTTACTCAATGATTGTTGTGTGTCCCTTCCAACTCAGAATATTCAGTGATTCTGTGAAGATAATGAGCTTCAGAAGTTTGACTGTGTATGTAGAGACCATTATACAAGGCAGTTACTATATTCCTTATCTGCCTGTTGCAATTCTGTGGAGATACTACTTTTACTGCACTGAAGATTCGAACTCTGTTTCCATTATCACAGCTAGCATTATGTCTAGTATTTTCTATTAAAATTTCAGATTATTTTGCAGTGTAAGACAGTACAATTTGAATCTTATGATAAACAACATACAGAAGAAAGAAAGGGTCAGTACCACACATTTCTGTGATTTCTGCCTTGTAGTTTAGTTGAGCCAAAAAAGAAACTGGTCAAGAGCCAGCTCCTTAAGTAGAACACTCACTGATTTGGGCTGGAATGGGTTCTCCTCCTGCCTTATTCAATAATAGTCAGCTTTATTTGCTTTTTTCTCTCTGTATGAAGAGGATAGAGGGATGCAGTCAAAACCAAGGGAATCTGCCATCCCGAAGACATTGCTAGTAAAGCATGACCAAAAAAATTGACAAAGGGATGGATGGATGGATGGATGGATGGATGGATGGATGGTCATCCAGTAAACAGAATAAAGCTATCAAACATTGAGGAATGCATATAGGAACCTGCATGAAACAGAACAGAAAGAATTAGGAGGGTCAGAGACTTGTGAGCAGCAAAACTGTTGGCAAGATGGCTGCAAAAGGCTAGCTAGGGAGACAGTGAAATAAGTATTCATCAAATGCAGAGTGAGAAAATGATGCTAAATGAGAGAAGGCAAAGGATGTGTGAGAACAGAATTTCAGTTTGATCACTTAAGAATGTCTGCTCTGCATACATTCCTCATCTTGTGTTTGTGCAGTAGTTCTAGAAACTGTGCTTCTTGCTAAGGAAATTGTAGCCAGTTGGCAGTTCTATGAGAGAAATTTGGAGATGAAAACAATGATACCAAAGAGAGAAGTCCTAGCTAACTCTAAGAAAATATATGTGAGACAACAAGTAGAAAAAAACTTCACATTATCAGTGATAGAAAAGGGAGTAAGAGTAACAGAGCTAAAAAAAGTACGAGTGAAAATTGAAGTTGAGTAAGATGCAGAGAAAAGAGAACAAAGACGTTTAAGATCTAATATAATACATGACCCGATACAGTATCTCAGTCAAAATCCAGAGTGTCCTGAAATCAATGAGATGACTTAAGGAAGAAATATAGACTTTATTAGGAAGGGGAAAAAGAACAATTAGATTCTTATTTATCTTCCTAAAAGAGTGAAAGGACAAATATGCTGAGATATAAAAAATGCTGCAAATATGATTTTGTTTATTGGCAAACAGGTAACTGATAATGCAAGATTATGACTAATAGACCAAAACCATTTGCAGGGTGTTTATGGAAAGCTTTGTAAGAAACAACAACCAGAGTTGTCCTGGAAATAAAAACGTAACTGTTTGGCACACTAAAGTACCTTCTCTCATGCTCCTGAATGAGCCAACCTTCTTCAGATACACTCTAAATAAAAGAAAAAGACAATACTTTGCTAGCCTGCATGACAAGATTTTCAATTTATCCAGGTTATATATAATCTGTACTTCTGCAGCAGGACTTCCTCCCAAGCAGGGTAAGTCAAAACTTGTCTTAGTTTCCTTTCTGAATAGGATAGCCTTGCCCACAGCTGTTGAGTTGCTGGTAAAAGAAGAGCAACATTTATTAACTGAATTGTTCATCTTCAATGACATATTTTAAAGAAAAAATGGGACCAGGTCAAAACTTTACTGACAATAGAAGCATACCAATTTTCACAGCAGAGAATGCGGAAGAGAAGAAAACAGGATTCTTCCAAGCATTAAAGATTTTTTTGTTTTAACATTTTCTTTGGGAATTCCACATACCTTTGGAATTTTGTCAGCTTAATCTCACCAAGCAGTGGATGCTTGCACAGGTACTGAATAAGATGCTGGAGATAACTGCACATTTTTTACACCAGTAAGCACAAAGAATTAGAGTTTCCAAGCTGAGCAAATGTTAGTTTTCCAGTTGAGTGAATAAAACCTGAGGTGCTTAATCCAAACTGATTAGGCAGTGCTTGAGCTTGTACTTTATGTAACTTCCTTATTAAGGTATTTCTGTTGGCAAATGTTTTAAATACCCACTAGTTTGTTTCTGAGGTGCTGGATAATAATTGACATTTGAAAAGAAGGAGAGAAGTCTAGGAAATCTAGGTAGGAAGCAGAACTTCCACTCTTCAACCAAATTAGTTAGAAATTAAATTAGTTAGAAACCTAAACCCTCTGCAATCAAAAAGAAAGCAAGACAGGCATCAAAGTTCAGTTTCGGGATGTCACATATGGGTGAAATCTCATCCCAGTAAAGTACATTGCAAAATTAACATCAATTTCAGGAAGGACAAGCAACTAGGATTCTCTTTCTTTATCTTGGCTATATCCACTTTTCTTGAGCCATTGAGGAGCCTTTCAATCTTAGTCTTGATTCTTGTAAGTCAGTAAGAATGGAACCCTGACAGTTCTCACTAGTGCACAGGGTTCCATCTTCAGCCATACAGGCAGGATTTTGGAAGTCTCACAACAATAATATTGAATTCAGTATTTCGTGCTGCAACCTAGAAGCTATTGTCAAATTATGAGACTTTCTTCTCTTCAAATTTTGGCTATCTTAAAAACTTCACAATTATTGACCATGAAAATTCAGACATATCACAGTTCCAATTCTTGCAGATAACTCTATAATATTAATATACATCTTGTTTCTATGTTTTTTAAAAAGCCCTGTAAAAAATTCACAGCTCTAAGTAACTAATATCTATAGTAAAATGGTTAATCCTTTAGGATGAGTGACTCAGTTTGCAGAATTGGTATAGTTGTCTTTAGGTGACTTCACATAATATTAGCAAAACTTTAATTCGTTATTTATAGCTTGAGGTATTCTGAATATTGTTATTAGTTCTGCTTTACGTTTGTACTACAGTGTAAATGGCAGGGGTTTTTTGCATTATGGAGTAGTTAGTTTTGAGAAGGACCCTGAAGGTGGTTGAAAAAATGGCTGCATATGGTTTGAATCACAGCCTTCTGAAGGGAGAAGTAATAAGCAAATCAGCCAGCCAGCTAAACAACAGAATATAATTCCTGCTAAATCTTTGGCAGAGAAGTGCCCTCCCAGTGCCCCAAAGCATCTGGGAAATGAGTATGACTTTCAAAGCCTGACAGATGGTGAGAGCATCCTGCATGTACTCAGACCATGCCAGCTGAGGATACCTGGTTTTTCATGGTCTGAATTGCACTTGAATGCAAAAAACTTTTCAATCTTCTAAAACTGAGACCATCTAGATGAAAACAATGCCTGGTAAATCTAGTTTTTTTTGGTTTTGATGAGAAACAGAACAGGTTAGATATTGGAACAGAACACTAGACACTTCAGAGTGAAAACTGAAAGCTTCTCTCTGTGAAACTGGAATGTTTTCTGATCCATACTCTTCCTTAAATGATCTCAGGTTAGCAACTGTGTGTTAGTGAGATATTAACTCTTCCTGAGACAGATTATTAGTGGAGGATTCTGCCAGTCCTGTTCCTTCTGGAGAGCAAACCGAGGTCCCTTGGGGTAGGAAAACAGTTAAGTGGTATTCCATGAAATTTGTCTCCCTAGAACGTAGTTGAATAGGGTAAACAATACATGTCTGCACTGAGCAGCCAAGCAGCCTTTCAGGTGGCTGGCACTCCCACAAGGTGGGTAGTCTCCACTGCAATACTAGTTAAAAATTGGCATAAAACATGTCACCTTGCCATTCTTAGGGACAAAGCTCATATTAAGAGGCTACACTACATATGTAGCTATTTTGCTCCAAGTTTTTTTAGTTTTTTTGAAAATTGTTTCCAACATTGATGTCTCCAGCATGGTGGTTTTCATGGTATTTTTGAACTTACATGAGTTAATGATTTTGCTTGATTGGTTGGGGTTTTTGGATAACATTTTATTTTTCTGAATTTACTAATTATGTGTATCAGCTTTCTACTTGGCTGTGTTGGTATAATTTTGCTCCATCATAAGTCTTCCTAACAGTCAGTGTGCATTCAGCATGTGCCTCTTTAGGCACCTTTGGATAGACACCATACTGCTTGAAAGGTTTTAACTCTCTAAGATGTTCCTTCCAGCTGTTTTTAAAAGAAACATTCTTGGTCTTATGTGTTTCTTACTTTTGAAAGAGAATGCAATTGTGTAGATTTTTTGAATTTGTTTTCTTGATTTTTCTTTGATGGGTGGTTTTTTCCAAGGTGT
>VZTH01003422.1:0-68296 GCA_013397815.1 Aleadryas rufinucha | reverse complement strand
TTTTTTTTTTTTTTTCCTGTTTCATGGATACCAAATCTAAGCATGTTAAGGCTGATGCTAGAATTCTTTAATTATAAAGATTTTAAATGTAGTTCTGAGCATTACTCTGCAACAACTCAAGGGCAGCTTCTGTTTTGGGATCCCTAATCACTCACCCATTAACCATTTGTTGATTTTATGTCAGAACATAGGACCTGTGTCAGAAGTGTGATATCCATTCTATAGACATGGAGTGTGTTCAAGTCTAGAGTTGGCCCTTGCAAACATGATCAGTTGTTACTCTTGAGGCAGCAATTGACACTGCTTTCAAAGAGCTGAACTCTTATTTACAGTTCATAAGAGTGATGCAACTCCATATTTATAGGAAACAAAGAGCTTTGCTTCATGCTATAGATACAGAAAAGGAAGACTTCAAATATTTCTTTAACCTTGAATAAATAATTGGTGAGCACTTGAGATTTCTATTCCCAACCCACCTTTGAAAACTTGAGGACTCTACCAGCTCTGCCATCAAAATCACTGGTATGGATTGCTGTTGAAATCAGGCCACCTTCTGAACATTACGAAGTCAACACTGAACATGAAAAGGTTATAAGTTAAGAAGCAAACCTTACTTTCCCGTGATTATAGTTTCTTATTGGTTATAATCTGAAAATATGGTACATTTCCTTTCTAGTGTGTGTAACTTTTTTTTAAATTGCATTTTCTTTCTTTACCAGAAAGTTTATGGAACTGTTACAGCTTCTAACTAGCTCTGATTAAAGGCACGTTTCCTCTGTGCATATGTACTTTTCAGCACAAATTTGGGAACTAGAGGTGTCACCATGGCCAATGGCCATGCCTGAGCAAGTTATACTCAAAATCCCCAGGTTTGCATCAATAAAGCTACTAAAATATTTGAGATTTGGCTGACTCTGCCACAATCAAGATTGTAGGCTGAATAGGACAATTAAATAGAATGAAAAATCATAGCTGATACCTCTCAACTAAGGTGAAAAGGTAGTGGTAGGGTGCACAAATGTTTGTTGTTTTATATTCCATGCAGAACATGTCCTAAGTACTTTAGGTAGTACTTTTCTACTTTTTTCTAGTACAATCTACTTTTAAGATTGGAAAAATATTACTTCAGTAACTTTGCAATAGACAAAGTGAAAACTCAGAGTCAAGGAGACTAAAATTAGTGTGTCAGAATCTGGATAGTTTTGTTTGCATTCTACAGAAGAAATTGGTATTACAGCTTTTGCTATCCAGATGTATTATTTCTAATGAACAGAGTCTGGAGACCAGTCTTTCCTCTTCACTTTCTTTGTGTGGAGAAGCTTTAAATGAAATTACAGCCTGCTTTCTGTAACTTGTAGGCCGACCTCCATTACCTAAGCTCAAGGCTGGAACAATAATTAAAACTCTGAAGCTGAAACTAACTTTTACTGTGTAGCTGGTAGAACTCATCCTGCTTTTGAGCATTATGTTTCATTTGCATTGTTTCATACCCTGTAATGGAAAGGAGTCCATAAGATCCTGGAATCTGGACCACAGTGTCTGCTTCCATTGTTGTAGAATTCAGTCCTGTGGAGACAAATGCAGTTGTCATTTTTGCATTAGTATTAAACAGTACTCCATAATGACATTTTAGAGCTGCAGGCACAGTTTTGAGCTGTGACTGCAAATTGTTACTTGGCTGGTAAAAATCAGTAGGGAGGTGTTAGAGCCATTGTCTGAAGTTTATTTTTGAATGCCTTCCATCTAAAAGGCAAGATGCCAGTTTCCTTTGGGTTCTTCTTTTCTGGGTTTCCCTTGGCTTTCCTAATGGATAACTGTTTTCTAATGCTAACAAAAATCTTCAGCATGTCTCTATTTTGAAGTTTTCACTCTCATTTAAGACATGGTGTAGGGTCTCCAGTAACATGTGAGTTTCATACACAATTATATATTCTGTAGGAAGGGATCTGATTGTGCTCGCTGATGAATTCCTGTTGAGGGAAGAAGAACTTATGCCAAATATCTCAGATTTAACACATGCCTTTAACGTCACATCCCTGCAGGTGCTATTGATATTTATCCAGACCTTGATATGACTGATCACAGTCCATTTTTGAATATCACTATTCATTTCTTCCTGAATATTCACAGGGAGCAATAGTGCACAGCTGCTCCAGTGGGAGTGAGTAATTGACTTTAAATATGAAGTTCACAGAAATATTTTGTCTGGCTGCTTCTCTGTCTTCTCATCTTCTGTACAGTACGTGCCTTCCTAGGCTAAAACTTTTGTAGTGCAATACTGCCCTAGGAATAATCTGTGTCATATTGTGAATACACTCAGTCCTGGTACTGGCAGAGACCTCAGAAGGATATTACAGTCCATATGCTAAATACTAATATAACAATATGTTGTTAGCTAGGAATTATTTGTCCTAATATTTAGCCAAAGGAACAAAAAGTTTAGTGTGTTTTTTCAGCATTAGGTGAAAAAATGTAGGTATGTCCTATTTGGAACCTTTAGATCTTTTAATTAGGAAACACCTTTTCTTAGTAATGCAGTCAGATTGGTTGATAAAGTAACCTTAGCTTCCTTGCTTTCACTTTCACCCTGCAGATATTATTAGGTTCAGTATCAGTCTGTCAGCTTAACTGCTGTGTGCTGGTAATGCCCAGTCCAATAAAACATTAATGACTGACATTTATAATGGCATCCAAGGACTTCAAACTGTCTTCTGCCAAAGGTTACTTTACTAGTCAATCCATCCTTCATCTCCTTTAACTCCTGACAAGGAGTTAAAGACATCAATCAATTTCAGAATCATAGTGTAAGAACACGTGAACAACCATTCCTTGTCTGACCAGTGATCCATGTAATTTATCAGCCTGTCCGTGACACTGGCCAGCAGAGAAGGCCTAGAGAGGAATGCATTGAGTGAACTCTGTATTGAGTTTCCCTTGAGCAGGGATTTAGAAACTGCATCCAGAGCACTTTCAGCAATGATAATACTTTCCATTATTCTGATTCCTGAACCCTTTTTATTTATTTATTTAGTACACAATTCATATAGTAATGGATTCCCCATTGTAATGATTTATTGAGTGAAAAGTGGTTCCTTGTTTTTTGCCTTAAACCTGCTGCCAGATCACCCATTTTACTTCCTCAGCCTGGAAAGCTATGAGGAGCAGCAGAACAGGATCGGAAGGATCCTATCCAGATCCCAGTAGTAGAAGGACAGAAGGTCAAGATACTGAGAATGGCTGTGACTACCAGACTTCATGTATTGCAACGCCACTTGCAAGTGTCAAGGCCCCTTTTTGCTAGCAGTGCTACAGACTTCTGAGAGAGAGTACAATGCAAAGTAATCAATACTCAAAACAGAAGCAGCTGTCAAAGTGGAATAATGAAAAAGCAGGATTCTCATTCTTTCTGTCTGTTTGGAAAGAGCTAAAAAGTCACTGCTGCTGCTGCCCAGACAGTAGGCTGGGAAATATCCTTGTTCACCATCCTCCCACTTTTACTCAACTTTCTTCAGCTACTTTAGGCCTTTCCTGCTTGGACTCATATCAGGAAAAGAAGCAGAAGTTATGCAAAAGAGTCAAAAGGTGAATGGTCAGCAGAGCAGTGGTTCCCTCATATGTCCTGAATCTTATTGCACCAGGGTCTCTGAGACTGGGATGTTCAGAAGCCACCTGCTGCTCCCTGCTCAGGACCACGATAGTGCAGGACATAGACTCCAAGATGAGAAGTATTGATTTCTACTCATGGAAGCAAGCAGCTTTAATGGGCAGGAGATGGTAGAGAAAGTTCCAGACCAGGTATTCTATTAAGATTTATGACTACAACAACCTTATGCCCACACCTATTCTGTTGATGGTCCCTTGTAAAAAACTGCTGTCAATAAAGGTGCATTCAGACATTGAGTACTAATATGTGAAGCTAAGTATGAAGCTGAGGTAAAATTTGAGGAAAATGTAAAAACAAGCAGTTATCCCAGAATCTGCAGTTCTAAATTTGTAGCATGAGAGCACCAATAAACGTCTTCAAACCAAACCAGAAATAGTACCTGTAGAAGGTGACAAGAGAAGGTAAGTACAGGCAATTGCATACTGATACTTCCCCAGAATATTCTCCCAGCAACCAGGAGTCTACACAGCCCTCTAAGACTTTGATGATTTTTTTTTCTGTGGGTTGTCCATTCCCTTTTTGAACCTGCATGACTTCTGTCTTCTATGGCTGTAGTCTCAACAGCACACTGATCAAAAAGTACTTCCTTTCTGATACTTTTGAATCTAGCCCTTATCATGTTGCTGTTCTCTAGTTACTATATTGAAAAAGTTACTAAAAATTCTTTCACATTTTACTCTTTATCTTTTAAACCACTACTATATTTCAGATTAAATGGTCTCAGTTTCAGATTGTGGAACCTTAGTTAATTAGTGTTTTTCTGGTTTGGGCTCCCCTACAATACTACTACATGTCCTTTTTTGATATCTCTTCCAATTCTTCTTTTGGGGAAGAAAGGTCAGACCCACTCATCATTTTCACAATACTGATGAGTCAGGGAGTTATACAGTGGAATAATCTTGTTCTTATGACTGCTGGTATTCTGCAGTCTTTTTTCGACTGTTACAAATTATTGAGATTATGTTTTCATCAAACTATTTACTAAATGCTCAAGATTTTCATCCTGCTTTGAATAAGCCAGCCTGGAGCAACAGTTTGTATGTGAAGTTCAGGTTGTTTTTCCCCATATGCATTTATCTAAGCTGAATTTCAACTGTCATTTCTTTGCCAAGCCACTCATTATCGTGAGGCTTTTCTGAAACTGCCTCTCTTCTTTATTGCCTTGAGTAGCTTAGTGTCAGCACCATTCTTTGTCACCTCAGTATTCTTCCCCCTTTAATTCATTTATGAATACTCTGAGGGCCTCAGGTCCCAGCACAAAACCCTGTGGGACTCCACTGGCTTTTTGTTCTTTGACTCTGTTTCTGATCTCTTTAACAGTTCTTTATCCATCCAAGGACATTCCCATGTTGCTTAGATTATTTAAGAGTCTTTGAGTGAGGAACATTACTGAATGCCTTTTGAAAATACAAGTAGACCATATCAAAGGAATACTCCTTGTCCACATTCTTAATTGCTTCTTCAAAGAAATTAAATAAATTTGCGAGGCACAAATTTTCTGTAAAAAAACCACAAGAAACAAATAGTGTTGTCTCTTGTCTATTCATATTCATCCACATGTCCATTAATTTTAATATGCAGGATAAATTCCCCTAACATTTCAGAGGGCTGTGAGGCTCGCTAGTGAGGTCTTCCTTGGGTCTCTCTGAAACTTCAAAAAAAGAATCAGCTTCATGTAGGCCATCTTCTAGCACCAAAGCAATTTTAGGTAAGATGCAATATACCACAATTAGTGCCTCACTACTACATCTTGAGTTCCCTTAGAGCTTTAGGGTGAAGAGAAGTTGATGATGGCTTATAATTAATTTCTTATGTCTTTTGCAAGTTTCTTCCCATGATTTTTTTTTCTTCTTCTTTTTGACTCGCCTTACTGTGCTATTTTTTCACTTAGCATGCCAACACTGAAATTTTCTGAAGAGGTGCTTTCACACTTTAAAAGCTGATTTTATTTTCCTTTCTTCTGGTGCTTTTTGAGACTTCCTTTATGTGCAGTACTAGTTTGTCCTGAGAATCCAATAAATGGTGGCTATTCCAAGCTGTGGTTGGAAGCTGCTGATAGGAGGAGTGGCTGTAGAACAAAAAAACGTAAAAAGAAAGAAGCAGCGAAGAGGAAGGGAGTCTACTTCTAGTGACCAAGCATCTTGATGTGTCTCTACAGGAGAGCAGGAAAATGTTACCTATGCTCCACCGATGGAGTTTGGATAGACTCATGGTATTTTGGTAAAAGGCTTACAGGATGTTTACTGTAGAGCAGAAAATT
The DNA here is from genome assembly GCA_013397815.1 of Aleadryas rufinucha. NCBI lineage: Eukaryota > Metazoa > Chordata > Aves > Passeriformes > Aleadryas > Aleadryas rufinucha. The sequence goes on along the minus strand of VZTH01003422.1, from coordinate 62,372 downwards.
GAGCTCAAATCTTTAGAGTTCAGGACTGTCACACAGCCAAAACACCAGATGGATCTCTCTTGCTCTTATAATAAGTGCCATTGCTAGGATGATCTTAGTCCTATTAGCAAGTCAGCATTTTCACTAGAACAGTGGCTTGTATAATATTACAAGTGAATTAAAATAAAGGGAAATAAAAACAGAGAGATCAGGGCCAGTGGATTTCAAGGAGTGTGCTTCTTTCTTAAACATTTGTCTTGTTGCTTCAAGAGGCAGTTGTGGGAAAAGAGGATTAAATAGGGGAAATACAAGAGATGCAACTGGGATGTATACAGCTTCTCTTGAGAAAGAAAACGGAAAAATGCATGGAAGTATGTGGGGAAGAAAAAGTACTTTATTCTGCTAGCTTACAATGCCAGAGCAAAAAGGCCCATGTCAATATTTTTGTTTATTCTGAGGATTTAATTTTTCTAGATGCAAATAATGGAAAAACAGACATAGAATGAAGGGAACAAAATGTCAATACACTCTCCTAAAGAGTTAATTTTTTAAAAATAAAATTTAAGAACACTACTTCTATATGTAAAATTATGGTGCATTATAAAAAGTCAGCCAATGAAAAATGTGTACCGGGAGATGTATTTATTCTTATCTATGGTTCTATGTATTGTTCTTACCTATGGTTATGCTATCTGCTGATTAAAAAGCAGGATGCAGAATTGGATACTTTTCTTCTACTGTTGGCTCAGGCACTGATTAGTTTGTAACCTATGGCATGATACTTCACATGTCCCAGCTGTAGAAATAATTGGAAATTATAATACAACATTAAATATTTTTACTGTAAGTGCTTGTAACAATCTGATCTTTAGATGATTGGTGTCATAAGTCCTCAGCACGTGCAGATTTCAGTATATGTTGTGCATTTTTAGTTTCCTTTTTCAGTAGTAATTCTTTATATGAAGATAATCTATCTGGACCCACTTTGACTTTCACGGTCTATTTCCCCAGGAACTGGAAACTACCAATTACTATTTTGTATTCAAAGCAGTTTCTTATATACATTTCTGTTCATTCTGGCTTAAATACTATGGCTTGTATGCTTACTTTTAAAAGTATTTAATTAAAAGTAAATAAAGGACTTTAGAATTGTATTCTATTATATGTGTTCTGAAGTTATATACATTAAACATTTAGTTTTAATATAAAACATTTAAAAATGCCTCATACTCATTGTTCAGTTTTGGATCTACTGTGCCTTGGGCCCCACTGAAGTACAGTGTAGGAATGGATAGGAAGTTTTAATACAACTCTCTGATATACAGAATTGTCTTTAAACCCTTGCTTCTTGTGCCATCTGTGCCTCTGCACAAGACTCTTTAGAGGAGAAAGGAAGATGAAAGAGGAAAAAAACGGTACTTCAGGTAATAAAATATATGCACTTTTGCACTACAAATATGAATACCATTTTTACTTGTTGCAGTAACTTGGAAATGATTAGTCAGTTGTGAAATAACATTTATTTTTTATTGAAGACAGCTGAGCTAGATCTTCTTCTTTACAACTCAGATCTCAGAAGCATTTTTTTTAATGAGTTTATTGCTGTTTTTGTAGATTTGTGACATTTTGTGCGCTACCAACTTTAGTGTCGTGAATTTTTAGGTATAATCCTCTTTAAAATTTGCCCATCCTCAAGCCGTCAGAAGCAAAGAAAATAGTTTTTCAGTACCTGACAACACAACGTATTCAGTTTAGCTTCCATAATTTTCTTACCCTGAAAGTTTTAAACATGAAACATTTGTTAAATATGCCCCTGGCCTGATCAAAGTGATAAGGTAATACTGTGAAATGTTGGGACCTTCCAGTTTTTCCCAGATAAAATATAAGACCTTCACCTCTTTCAGTGTTCAGAATAGGACTCTCTTGAATCTATTCCAGAAATGTAAAAATAAATAAAAAATCAATACTTCCTGGAATATAGTACAAAGTTTGGAAGAGCAGCAGAGATAAGATAAGCTTCCCATGTGTGAAATCCTTTCACTTTTGTAAAGGCTTTCCTTTAAAAGCCAGTACAAGTGTCATTTTTGCAGCTGAGGCCTAAAGTCATGAATTTCCAGTGAAAATATCATCAGGAACTGTCCTGAATGAAATGGAGTAGATCCCTTTTCCTCTCCTCATTTCACAAGCCCCTCTAATGGACTGTGCCATTCTGCACACTGAAACCACTAACAATATGGGAGTTGGAAGCAGGAGAAGGACAGCTTTGTGGCCTTAAAACTCTGTGAGAGTGCCTACTGCTTCTGATGGACAGAACATACAAGGATGTTGTTTTTTCTTCAAAGCTCTGGACACCAGTCTCTTGGATTAGATAGACAGTGGACCTACTGTAAAGTAGAAACTCTTAAATGGAATAAAAGTGGTGCTGTTGAGACAAGTTAAGACAGAAAATAAAACATCTAATATAAAGGCCATGAGTTTAAAGGTATTTTGCTGCTTGTTTTTTGGATGAGCTCCCAACAGAAAAAAAAACCCAAAACAACCCCAACCTAATATTTAGTCTTGTCTTTAGCTATGTAACAGGAAAATGTGTTGCATCATTTGTCTGCTGCTTCCAGGTGCTTAAAAAAGCTCAGTGGTTGCTCTCACTGAAACTTGAGTGCTGTCCAAATGTTAAAATCAGTTTCTAAAAAGCTTAGTTCATTTTAGAAGGCCATGCCCTATGGGACAAAAACCAAAGGACCCACTGCCCTACTTTGTCGCTGTCATTGGCACTTCTCTCTGTTTTGTTGGCTCAAATCTTTGTGAAACCATCTAATAAACTGGATCAAGGGCTGAAAAAAACACCCTTCTTTTCTGATGGATTATTTTGAAGCAGAATCACTTCCCTTGTTCAGTTTAAAATGAGATATTACAAACAGTTGTGCCATCAGTGGTGAAGGGATCCTACACCTCTTTCTAGCAGTGAGTGGTGGTGATAGAACATGTCAAGCATCATTATTTCTGGATGGAAAATTTATTCTGATCTAGGCCACCTGATCACTAGTTAGATAAAGCTGTTGTACTACTGAAAGACCGCATAGGCACCAATATCTTTCATACATTGAAGTTCAAAGCCTAGGAAATCTCCACCAGGAAAGGACATGTTATGATGTCTTCAGAAAAGCTGTGCATGTTTTTTAAAAATTTAAAAAAACTGGAAAGAAATGTAAATAGTGGTCCCTCCTCTAGAGACTTCACAGTACAATTTGGAAGAAGGCAAAATAAATGCAATAATTAGAGAGAAGTATAGAGAAAATACAGTTTGAGATCAGCTCCTGGTAAACTCTATCAGGTTGTTGTGTTCATAATCCATCAAAGAAATCTGTCATCGTTTAGGAATGGTACTTCCCAATTTAGTGCTTCCACAGAGACTCTCCAAACCCGGCTGCTACTCACTTGCTCACTCCCCACTTTCCCTTTTTCCTCTCCCCTTCGGGAGGCTGGAGAGGAGGATTGGAGGTACAAAGGGTAAAGATAACAGGTTGGGATAAGGACAAATGGAAACAGCAATGAGATAAGAAAATGAACAGTAATAGCAAAAATACTAATAACAAAGCGTACAAGGCAGACAAACGATTCACATGTGATGGCTTGGAACAGGTGTTACCCGACCCCTCCCTCCTCCTGCTCACTAGACCAGAAGGAGCCCCTTCTCCCTTCCCCTGCCCCCAGCAATGATGTATGAGAGACTGAACAATACCAGTGCTCTGAAAAGAAGGTGTCAACACCAATTCAGGCTATATGTTGATGATTCTTGCTCAGTTTTGAGAGGTGGTGGTGAATATGTATGCTGAAAGTCTATATATGCCTCATATTTCTAATTGTTTTTGTTCTTATTTCTCAAAATATCCAGCAATCTTCCAGGGCAGGGAGCAGGCCCGCTGGCAAGAAGCCGTGGAGTAAGCTTTCAGTTCAGCTTCCTGCGCTGTACGTGTCCTATGAATAAATAAGTCTTCACTGCTTTAGGCTGACAACTTTCATTGAGTGAATTTATTTGAGACTGGTCCTAGTGTTTGGATTTTGGTTTTTTCAAGATCTGTAGAACAGATGATGTTGGAGGGAAGTGTTGTGAAACAGAACCTGGACTTATCTTTAGAGGCTTGGTCTTTCCCTCCTGATCCTCACTTCAATTAGCACAGCTGGGGTGTGGCACTAAGCAGCTAATCCCCCCCCTTCAGCAGCACAGCTGAATGTTGTTAATCTTCCAAATTGTCTTTAATTTAACACTCTTGTTGGTTAGTTTTGGATATGCTTCATTAGTAACTAAGTACATCACAACAGGAAGAAAAGAATAGTTTTCTTTCCTTAGTTGAGAATCAATCCTTGAGAAAAACGTGAAGTTGTGATGATGCTGATTCATGTGCCATCTGAGGTATGAAATGCAAGTAGCTTGCTGGAACTTTTTTTTTTTTCATCTTTACTAACCCTTTAACAAACATTAGTAGCTAATTCAAATGACGGGTGGCTTAAGAATAGTGAATGGGGTATATTTTTAATCTGTCTAGGTGTCATTTATGGTTTGGCTGCTGCTGCATGTGTAGCAGCAGAAGGAGCCAGTCTGGTGTACTCATATGTACCAGAAAAGTTCCTCTTGCTTGCAGGCACACATGCATCTGGAAAATGGCTCTGAACAATAAGTGTAGAGTAGCTGTAGTTAAGTACAAACTGCTCCATAGTATTTGTTCCTTCTCATTCACCTTTGCCCTTTCCTTCTTTTCCCTTTTCATGTGTAGTATAGTATTTGAGCCAAATTTCAAGCTCAGTAAGTACTCTGATGTATCTCAGTGCTGATGATATGCTAAAAATTATGTCTGTAAAGGCATCCTGCTTGAATGTGTAAGCCAGTGTTCGGTGTTCAGTTCTGACAGGTTTCTGGATGTACTATAAGGACTTGTTGTTCTTGAAGAATAGTTCATTACAGTCTGATTTTCCTCAGGGTTTTTTGTTTGTTTTCTTTATTGTACTGAAGCTCATTTCTGCTGAGGCTGGCTCAAAGAGGCAGACTTGTCTAATGTCATAAATGGACTTTTAAGATGAAAGGTTCTTAGGCAGAAATTTCCCAGATCTGAGGTCTTTACCACAGCTGTTCTGCAAAACTTGGGTCTGATTTCCTTGTACTATAAAGCATTTTTTTATTCCTTCAGCTTTTAAAAAATATTCTCAATATGAACAAACAAAATTCCTCTCCATGGTCTCTTACTTGCTTGAATGACATCATTAGCCTTGGACTCAATGACAGTTTAAACCTGTTATTTATTTTATAGTGTAGACTAAGGGACTAGGATTATATTAAAATTTTCACCAAAAATGGAAGCAAGAACAGAAAATAATACAGATGCAAATGTAGCTAACCTTTCCATTGGAATTTCCTGATTTTGAAAGTGGTTTACCAGACTTGGATCAGATTTTGAAACACTTATGCCTCTGTATAACTTTGTATATACATGGATAACATTAGTCATTAGATAAATGTCTGCAGGAACATAACAGTGCCTTCACTTTAATTTTTTTTTAATTTAATTTTCTAGATTTTCCTTAAGAAAAAAGAAATGCTTGAAAATTCTCATAAAAGTACTCTAAGTAGGATTACCAAGGCTGAGGGAGGTCAGTAGATGGGAGCTTCCCTGAGACCCATTAATCACTAGGAGATAAAAAAAATTCCATGGACAGACGGCACATGACTGTCCTGCTCTTCCCTTGCCTCTCACTTATTTCTTGCCAAGCACTGAGTAGTGGGATATGGGAGACTAAAAGCCCAAAGGAAAAATGCTATGGGAAGAGAGGAGGATTTGGGTCATTGAGAGCATTAAGCAGAAATGTGTTTGTCCACAGGCTGGTGGTTATATAGCATGGGAAGATGGAAAGTTAATTTTAGTGTAATTAAGAGACATGGATTGCTTTGGAAAAAGTTACTTTTTGCTCTTGTGAGGACAATAAAATTCAACTATCTTCTCCCAAACTGGCTAATCGATTTTCATCTTTTTTGCTACAAAATTTTGGGAAAAATTAGTCCCTCTCCTGTCTCCAAAAAGGAATCTCTCTTGCAAAGACTGGATCATTGAAGAAACTTACTAAAACTGAAAGGTTTTACAATTGTTTTCATTATGTGCAGCAAAACATGTATCACAGACCTGACTCCCAGTAGTGCAAAATGTATTTTATGACTTTCCCTTGTCTCAAGACCTCCTTTAACCTAGTTCTTCCAAACACTGGAAGATCTCTCCCCTCTCACAGCAAGAATTGTGTACTAAGGTCCAGTCTCCTTTTCTTTACAGCTGCTGAAGCTGTTCTTTTCTCTGAGATCCTCAGATCTCAGAATGACCCTTTGGGACCAATAGTAGTAGGTGTTAATTCGAACAATCTTTTGGCTGCTCTGATGCTCTCTAGGGACGAGCTGGGGTTTAAAAGCCATATATATGCATGCCAGATCTGAATAGTTAAAGCAGAAAGTTGGATGTTTCACATTTCAGGCTTTGTCGTGTTTTACCCTTGTACTGATTTTTAAATGTACAAATGGAATTTGTTTTAACAGGGATCCTGGGCAGGAGCCATGGTGTTCATTCATTTCAGGGTGTTGCAGATAACAATAGGAATAAGAAATAGTTTATTTTTCTCCTTTATTAAAGCTACCAAAAAATAAAGTAATCCTTATGTATTTAGAATCAATCTGCTTTTGTTCCTTTGCAGCACAGTTTGGATAAAATGGGATTCACTTGGGCACTTTTTCAAAGATATAACTTATTCTTCACTCATTATGGTTGCATTGGTAGTTAGTACACAGTCATTTAGGGAAAGAAAATATCCACATTTCAGTACATTTCATCATACTCCGAGTACCTCCCTACCTGATTGTACTTTCTGTTCTTGAATAATGAGAACTTGGTACTTGAGGTTGGCCATCCAGCACTTTTGCTTTCTCATAGATATACAAAGGGATATGTCTTGTATTCCATCCAATAAAGATTGGGTTTTGACTTATTTTTGGACTCTGGAAGGAGATCTTCTAATGGAATGAACAGTGTTTAAACATGGAAGTCTGGGCTTGCCTCTTCTACCTCTAAGCAAAACCTTTTAGACTAAATGTCACTGTGGAGCCTAACCTGTGAGGTAGGCCATGAGATGACCAGTGCTGGAGACTCTTACACCTGTAGGATTTCTATCAGCCCAGGAATCTGATAAGGATTTGTTATTACTCTAAGGAACAACTACATACACAGAGTAGTAGTGAATGTATTCATTTTCTATGAAAAAGGTTTTTAACAACTAAACTAAATAAATCAAAAAAGTGAGGCTTGAATTTTGAAAGCATTTTGTCAAGCTTTTAAAGGTTTGATAATCAACAATTTTTCACCAGAGAGCTTTATGAAAATTTTTGTATTTGTGTATTCTGGGAGTCCTTGGGATTTTTTTGAGCAAAACACAGAAAATGTTGATACAAAAGACTACTTTTTGTGGAAATTTAATTTCAGTGGCAATTTTTTTTTATGTTGTCATTTCTCTTTTAATCTGCATTTACTGTAAGCATAAATCCACATGTTGGATTTTTTTGTTTTGTTTTGTTTTTTCCTGCACAGATATAAATGACCAAATAAGAGCACATTTTCTTCTATCATATAGGGTTTGTGATTTTCCTGCTTTTTGAAAAAAACAACATTTTCCTATTGCGTATTTCAGGATAGGAATATCAGGCTGTACTGGAGACCAACAACACATTTAATACAGCAGCAGACCACAAAAAAGGAAATAAATCTGCACAGTTTTAAAATTACTTCAATCTTAACCCTCCCCAACTTTTAAAATTTCTTTTCTGTCTGCTTACCGTGTGCGCCAACTTTTTTGATGGAGTTTATATGGCTGAGTACTCTAAAGAAGATCTCACAATGAACCATAAGCCTTTTTCTAAGCCTTTGTAATGTTTGCAACTTTTGATCACGTCTTAGAAGCAGCAGTTGTGACCATTTGATGATAAATCATTTGCTGGCATGCAAGGGTCCACTGGGCTTTGCTCCCACTCTTTCATCTTCAGAAACTTTCTGTACAGAAATATTTCTTTCTCACTAGAAGTTCAGTGCCTTTGGTGCCATTTTTCTTTTATTCCTTTTCTATTTTTTCCCCTCGTTCTTATAACAAGTATGTTGCTGAGTTGATGTTGTAGATTGCAGTGACAGAGAGAGAAAAATGCTCAGTGCTGTGTGGATTTGCTGGCTCTGATCTGTAAGCAGGCAGCAATGACTTTACTGTTGCTGGGCTTACAAAATCTTGGCATTAGACTACCACAGAGACTTTGCCCATCCCATCCTGTCTCCCATTTCCAAAGTGAACTGTGGTTTGCAGAATTGGATTACCTCATAATTGCAGAACAAAACCAGCTTTTCAATCATTGCACCATTTACATTTGCTAAATTGTGCTAAGTTAGCACACATTTCTTTTTACTTTTAATGCATACTATGAACTCATGATTATCATAAAGCCTGAGATATACAGGAAGTAAAATCCCTAGGGAACAGTGGTGGCCTGTGATTTATAATAAATTTTCATGTGTTGTGTTCTTATTAGTCTTGAGGAGGTAATTTCTGCAGACTTGTGTTGAAGACTGCTGTGGGCTGGGGCCATGGGTAAGAATGAGTAGATCTGATAGGCACAGCGACTAGAGACTGGTCTCCCTTTCATTCCCTTTTCACTGCTGCTGTTTTAAGAGGAGTGTGGGAAGCAGTTAGGTTTCCCTGGCATAGTGATCCTTTCTGTGCACACCTCCCATGTGAGATGTTTTCCTGCATCATGCTTTATACCAACCTTATACGTGGAGATTGCAACAGGGGAGAGGGAGAAGGGAACCTGACCTGGGTGTGTTGCAGCAAGTCCTGACCAACATGAGGCTTTGGTGAAGCAGCTGGTATAGATTAGAAGAGCCCTTGGATTGCCTTCATTTATGGAAGGGCAGGGCTGGTGAAAAATTGCCCCCAGGATAGGAGAAATGCATTGGTTTTTCATGGATCTCATCCTCAGCCTCCTCCTTAGTTACATCTAATGAACAATGGTACAGCTGAGAATGTGGCCACACACAGTTTGGAGAGTTTCTTTTTGTAACTAGATCTTGGGAAAGATTTCCCTTCAATGCAGAATTTCATGGATTTCCTTTGTGAGGGTTGTGAAAATAAACAAATAAACGTCCTGCAGTTGGAATGTTTCGGACACCATGAAATGAATTTGATTTCCATGTCTGATGGTATACCAGGGCACTTCTTGTAACAGATACTCTAATGGAATCTGAGCATGTTTAGGTGTGGTTCTTCTAGTCTAGGGTCAAGTATCTGGAATGAAAGTATATACTAAATATGAGATGTTATTTCTATATATTTTTAATGTATTTTTAATTTCTATGCATACATATATATTTGAAAAGTATTTGTTAAATTAATAGAAATTTAGCCACCAGAGCTAATTAGTGGTTCATGGCATCTACTTTTAGGAGATTACCAGCTGCTTACCATCTACTGCCCGCAATAACTGCAACTGCTCAGACCTCAGCGTGTTTCCCACAGCTTTCCTGAAATGGCTGAGCCAGTTCTGCAATACTGAAGTGGCAAAGACAAATGTTATTACTTGATTATTGCACCTTGTTCAGGCATAGCAGGTTTGCATATTTGTATTTCTTTTACAGTATTAGCAAAAATTTATTTATGACAATTTAATTTGGTGCATCCCTTAAGTTTCTTTCTTTAGAATGACTTTGCCAGCTGGTCTGGTAATACAAATATAGTATTTTCTTTAGCATGTATAGTATAGAACTGAATGCCCCACTCCTAGGTGTGACAAAATACTTATGTCCAGAGAAGATGCACAAAAGAACAAATACAGTGTTTAGAATCTTTACTAAATATGAATAGTGCTAAATATTACTCCATCTTTTGAAGTCATGAAAGTTATTCCAGTCCAATAAAATGCCCTTAGTAAATAAGAGAGGAAAAAGAGGAAGACAGAGATTTGGGTATGAATAGGGAAGTTAAGCATAACAATGCAGAGGGTTAACTCAGCTTCACCCCAAGGCCTCTCAGCTTTTTATGTTACATTTTTCCCTCTGTCGAACCAGTACACAGGGGTTTTATGTAACCTGTCAATAACCACCAGTATAGGGCTATGGAGCAGAAAGTGTTAAAGAAAATCACATGATGGATGTATTTGAAAAGAGGAAGGACACAAAGAGAGTGAGGATTCATAAGAAGGACCTCAAGCCAAAAGGGAGTACAGTGAACACACATGCTTGTTTTTGAAGTCCACAGAACCGAACATCTCTGCAAAGCATCAGAAACACTCCAGAGACAAGAGACTGGGTGGCATCATGCAGGTGACACTAGGGATCAAAATGTAAGATGACTTCTTTTAGCATCTGTGTCCCACTGGATCAGTCTAAATATGTACTGTAATTTCAAGTAAGAGCATCCGAGCACGTCACAGATGACTGAATGCCAGTGCAGAGCTATATTACTTTTTTCTGTTCATGTATACTCAGGTCTGGTCACATCTCTTCCCAGAGTGAAAAAACCAGCCAGAAACAACAACATTAAGTCATGTACAGCCCTTGCAGGATGTCTGAAAGAATTTTCAGATATGACTTGACCCTCCTCTGTTTTCCATGGCTTGATATAAAGCATGATTTTCCAATACTTTCTCACTTTAATTTGTGGTCAGGCCAGCAAAAAGATTACCCCTTCAACTTCCTGCTTTTAAATTATTATTTTTTAATATTTGGAAGGCAATATAATGTGGAGAACTGAAGTTGACAACTTTCTGAGGAAAGTTGCAAAGCATACTGAATACCAAGATCACAATGTGTAAATGAAATACTGGCTTCAGGGGTGACTAGGGAGTACCAGACCTAAAAAGATTAGGTTGTCCATTTGCAAACATATGCATATACACTAGCACCAAGCATGAAGTTCAGTGAAACAAGTAGTTTTAGACCCTAATTTACCTTTACTGCAGTTTGCTGTTATCTAGTCTTAAAGCTATCTCTGGGAAAATCTAATCATCACTGTGGTTTAAAATTCTCATACACATGGTAAAAACTAATCCTGTATCTACAGATAGCCACAAATAAATCATATGTGCTGTAATGCATTCTCTTGCTGACATACTAGTTTTCTGACTGGTTTTAAATGGCTGTGGAATCTCTTTCTAATGATTTTAGATTACGTGATAGAGAGGGTAGCCTCTCCCTGACAATTTCACTGTTGTCTATGACCATGTTAGAGCTGTTTTAAAGTAGCTGGTCTCCAGAAAGATGCACTGATGCCCAAACTGAGGCCTTTAATAAAGACTAAGTGTGACTGCACTGCTGTTTTAGACGTTAATGTCACACCTGAAAGAAAAGATGAAAGAGGAAGACTCTCAGGAAGGGGGTCTGCTCTTGTTGTTCTTAATCCTTTGAGCAGCACAAACACAGTGAAGTACCCAGTATGTCTCCTCCACTGTTCTGATGGAGACTGAAACACTAAGAACTGCTTCCTAAACGACGTCCAAGTTGCAGCTACTCTCCTGTTTTCTCCTCCTGTGATTTAACCTTGTGGACTGCATCTACTTCTCCAGTGTGAGAGTTGTTGAAGGTTTGAGGCAAAACCCTTTAAAATCAGTGTGAGTCGTTCTTCTGGCTCTTATCAGGCTTTCTGTTCTTTGGTGTTATGGTAACGTATGACCCTCAGTTGACTTGTAATTATACACTTGAGGAGCAAATAGAGTGATAGAATGAAGCTGATGTTTCATTCCAGTAAAAAGCTGACTGAATAGGGGAGGATTTACTGCAGCTGGCGAGGGCTAATGGCTGAGACTATTGTGGTGGCTGAGAGTTCCCTCTCATCTGAGGGGAAATTTTGAGGAAAAACTGACTCCACCAAGACCAAAACATATTTACAAGTGAGAATTAAAGGGACCATGTGATCCAAGGATGTCTCTCTCTGGGCTGGGAATGCTTCCAGAAAAGAGATGAGGAGCCAATATATTGGAAGTTTGGGTCAGGACACACAAGCTGCTGCTGAAAGGGCCTGTCTACAGTTGTCTTCTGCACATCGAAACAGGGGATCTCCTCTAAGAGAGAGAAGATTTTTTCCCCATTGCATTTTCCCATTGCTGGTCTTCCAATTCTTTGATTAAATGAGCAAAATGGGGACCTACTTACATGCAATGATTGGTCTAATCCCTTCCAGGTGCTGGGAATTCCCACTGGAAACTCCCTACAGTGTCAGTGCTGTGTCCTTCTTCTTCCAGCACGATGTGATCCCTTTATTTGTATAAAAGGTTAAAAGCTGCCGTGAAACTTAATAAAACAACATTAAACCCTTAAGCCTCTGGTCTTCACCTTCATCCACTGTATGTTCTCTATAATCTATAAACAGTAGTTATACAGCAGTGCCTATTTTTTCCCTACAGGTGAAAATGTTAACCATGCTGAAGCTATAAACTTTACTTGTAGATTTTGAGGTAAATTAATATGTTTGACATGTATGTCCATGTATATTTATGTTGCAGTATCACCTAGTAGTGACAGATCTTGTTGTCTGAGACACACAATAGAGAAAGCCTGAGTGCTTACACATTCACAAGTCCTATAACTATTTCTGTGTTTATTGTAGCTTTGCTTTTGTTCTGTCTCAGATAAAAAAAAATAGCATAATAAAACAGAATCATCACCCTATCAGTTTCTTTTGTGAGGGGTGAAGGAGTAAGAGACAGGAAGGCACATGTGTGCACATATATAAGCATATAGGGATGAATATCCACATACCTTGATAGACAAATACATTGGATATGTGAGAATTTAAGAACACCAAATATTCTACAAAGCATGTCTGTTCTCCATGCAGTACTATATCTAGGAGGCACATGAATACTTGAAGTATAGAAATCTCCTCTAGGTGACTTGTTGCTCCTTTGGTACTTTCACATAAACAAGTAGCCCCAGCAGTTGTGGATGTGCATCATTACTGAATAGACATAGTTTTTTTTCACTGCCTGAATTGGAGAAAAATAAATATTTGGATGAGGATAGCTTGCATGATTCAGATAACATTCTGAAATTCCACTTTGATTTTTGAATGTTAGCTTTCATTGAAAATGGTACTGTGTTATACTTCTTTCCCATCATCAGAATTTCCCATAAACAAGAATCTTGCTTAAAGCCAAATTCAGCTCTCATGAAACCCGAGAGATTCATTTGGCTCATCATGCTATAGGCAATTACTGTTACATGGATTTTTAATCTGGTTTCTCCTTCTACAGTTTTTTTCAGGTTGGGCTTTGTTCTGGGACACACTCTCTTTATTATTCTAGTGATATAATTCAGCTGTAGTTACCCTCTGCTGCTTTTATTTCTGATTCTCATGGATTTAATTCAGAAAAAAATACACTTGGTATAGTATGATGAATTTTGTCACTAGACTTATTAGAGATTAATTTATATATGCCAATAATGCTGTGAAATAATTTTTAAAAATTGCTACATGCAATATAAAAATTAACTTCAGGGCAAAGTAAAAAAACTAATCTCTATAGTTACATAACCCTGGTTACATTTTCTTTTAGAAAGCTCAGTAAGAAACCTGACTTGTGCCTCTAGAGCTCATTAACTGTTCATATTTAGTTCTACCCATATGGTTCTTCCTTGTTTTTATATTTAACACTTATTAAATACTTTAATTGCCAATAGCTGTAAACCAAAGAGCTACTACAGTCTGAGTATTCTCTTAGAATTTTTCTTCTGTGCAGTAATCTGTTAATTTTAAACTTGAAAGAAGAAAACAAATTAGTGTAGGGAAGTAGAACACTTCTTTAATTCCAGAAAGGTAATTCCTTCCTTTTCATAGAAAATCTTCTGACTGATAGGCCTACTAAAGAAGAAACAAATGCCTCTATCAAAGTCATGCTTAGGATTCCCTGCTTTTCTCAGTTGTTACCATCAGTTGTGAGGAAAAGTCCTTTAGACAGATGGAGTTGGCACTCATTCTATCAGGGCAGAATTTGTTTTATAATTTTGGACAAGGACTGTCTGTTGGAGAGATAATTAGAGTAAACGTTTTATCATCCCAGTGGACTGTCTTTCACACTGTCTTGTGGAATGGTGTCACTTTGTTTTTTATAGAATATACTTGGAAATTCCAAGTATATTTTGTTTCCCATTTTGCTGCAAATGGCTGAGGAATTGATATGCACTGTACTTTTTCACAGAACTATTTACTTGTCTTTTGTCATTGACCTAATCTAAAAAAAATATATTTTTACACTGAGTGAATGGAAGGTTTAACAGCTTTGAAAAAAAACCAGCATTTCATTTTCTATTTGGTATTTCTTTCTTAGTCTGTTCTGTGTAATTTTCTTTCCCCACATACTCAGCAAATACATAGCATATCTTCCACATGAGAGCTTTTTTTTGACAACCTGTCTTGCACATATTTTTTCTTCCTTTTTTTTTTTATTGCTCACCCCCCACTGAGCAGGGACATTTATGGCACAGAGGTAGCTAGCACAGGAGGGCAAAGTCTGCCTCCTGAGATATCAGTGACCTGGGAATAGCATGGTCTAAGTATATTTTTATGGCTTCAACCTTCCTCTAAAGACAGAACACTTTCTCTATCAGTTGGAAAGAGTGAATGGCTGCATCTGCTCCTAATCATGCAGGTGGTAATGGCCCTGCCATTGCATAGCATTTTCTCCTTTCGTTTACTTTCATTTTTCAATTCTGCTTACCGTTGCTTGAAACAAAAGGCATTTAATGACGTGATGTAACTTGAGGTAGGCAAGGGACACCTGTCTCTACTTTGTCCTTGCAGTACTTCATAACGGAAGATATAGACTGTTCATTACAAAATCTAAATTAATGCTTTGTCTGGAAATATGCTGGGAGGATGTATGAAGCTGAAAAAGGAAATGACATTTCTTTAGGAAATACTATCTAAAGACTTCTGGCATCTTCTTTGGACTCTCTTAATACTATATAAGCACCATTAATTATAGTCCAGCAAGTGGATTGCACTCAGTGTATCGATACAAGCTCACAGGAGTAAGTAGGTCAGTCTGCTGATGTTCCTGAGCATGCAGATGCTGTGTTACTGTGTTGTTGAACTCCAGCTCCACTCAGGGCTTTGTTTGGTTTGGAACTGCTAGGTCAGAAATGTGCACCTATTTAGGGGGGGTTTATTGTGCTAGATATACTGAGGGGAATAAAGAGAAAGCATACCTCAATTTACATCTCCCTAGAATTGACTGGAAATGCTTCTGGAACTGAACTGTGGCACCAAATATGAGAAGACAAATTCAGATTTTCAGCACATACTCTATGTAACCACACTGAAAGCAATTGCACTAGATTTGCAAGAAAGGACTCAAGTAAAAAGCTGGGTTGTTATAATTTAAAAATGTTCAGAGTGAGTCTATAATGTCACTTATCTACCATGCTCAAACAGTAGCAGTAAAGAGAAAATTATTTTAATGGCGAAATATGATAGTTTTTTCATAATTTATTCTCTGAACCTGGCTCATTGTGTTTGTGCCTAGTATGTTTTTCAGTGTAATAGAGAAAGTTAAACTTGGCCTAAAGTGCTCGCAGAAGACCAAAAAGTGAAAATAGACAACTGAGATGGTAGTTTTATAGTTCTTTATACTTAGTTTTTTTTCAAACTAACATAAGTGTTGGAGTTCAGACTCAGTGGCAGTTTAATGCAGTCTGATACTTTTAAATTCGGTATTTGTCAAAGTTGCACTGCAGAATTGTTGCATAATTTCCCTTTTTCATAATTAAAATAAATTGATTCTGAAACATTTTAACATCAAATTTAATTCTGCTGTTTATCCTTATCTTCAAAAGATAAACAAGATGATACTCCCTTCCTCCCTCACTTACGTGCTAGAGAAGATGTGAGCATCAGTGCTGAAAGGCATCCTGTAGCAAACAGTTGCTGTTATCTTTCCAGGGTCCACCTAAGGAGGTGGATAAGTTTGCAGCAGTGAGAGTTATGTGTCAGGAAGGTCTGCTTAAAACAATCAGTGAAAATCTCCGAAGTAAATTAAAGCTGGGAAAATTCTCACTTTTTAGGGCTCTTAGTCTACTCTGGTTTTCTATGTACCTTCAGGGAGCAAACTTGGGAAAGGTTTAGCATGAAAACAAAACATCCCAAAGTTGCTTCTCTTTAGTCTCCACAAGAAAAGAAGACAAAAGTTTGAGGAGGTCCCACCCTTAAACAAGACTGAGAGCCAGACCTCATTTTAAAGATTATTTGGCAACAGAAACACAGACAGGAAAGTTTCCCGCAGCTAGTTCATTTGAATAGTGACCTTTATCTTTCTCCAAATGAAAATGAAAACTCTCCCTATGCTGCATGACCTCCAGTGAGGTTAGTCAGTTGCATCATGATGAGATGATGTTATATATCAACATCTGTTTCTACTGTGTCCTTTTCCCATACGTATGTTCCATGTTAAGAACTTTTCTTCTTTACTTTACTCTCTCCCATTTTTGCTCCTTCTTAATATCTTTTTTTTTTAAACTATACCTCATCCATCCTCTCACCGTCCAGAAGTGTGACAGTGAGAAGAAAGCTATAGGCACAAGAAAGGAATGAAGATGCTTTTGTTTTTTTCCACAGTTTCATAATCTTTTGCAGTTTAATGAGTTATCTCTGCTGCAAGAGACCTCTGCGATGACTTTGCCAAAATGCAACAGTTGTAATGTACTCTAAATTAAATGAATTTCAAAATTGGCATAGAAAGCATAGCTTTACATGTGTTCCTCCTAGGAATGGGTCAGAGAAGGATTTTTTAGTTGCAGTTGGTTAGAATGTTGGCTAGGAAAACATTAACTGTTCATTAAGAATGAATAAACTTTTAGTATGAAGTAGCATGCCAAATTCAAATCTGAAATGTGATCTTTTTCCTGCATTCTCTCTTAATCTAGATTTTTAGTTAATTCTTATTTCCAGTAGCTGTTTCGCTTGGAAAACATCGTGCTTGCAAAAGCTCTATTTGTGTAAAGAGCTCTGATTTCAGCTATTATTTCTGATAGTTGACTAGGATATAAAGTTCTCAAAGTTAAACATACCAAGTAGAACACAAGCACAGCATATATAATTTGAAACCAAGTCTTAAAAGATACAACTTATGGGAAATATTGAAACTGATACTTAATGGTAATATCATTATAATTAACCCTTTGTGATGTCCTTTGTAATCCCTCTTAAAGGTAAGGACCTTTACTGCACACTGGCTCTTCTTTACCCACAAAACTGCTTTCTGTGCAAGTGATATTTTTCTTAATTGTCATTTTGATACTTTTTCTTGCAGATTGGGTCCTTTTTTGCTCGTCGTGTGAAGGCCTATACATCCTCTGCCTTTGCAACAACAACTGTTATAGAATCTGCCCTCTAATCATGACAAATTTCTGAATCTAGTTCTAGGAAGGCAGGGGAGAAAGATTTCTTATCTGAAGCAACAATGCTTTTCACTAGTATTGACACAAGAAAGACCAGGGCAGTAGTTGAGCACACTGTTCCTTCATTACCCTTCCTGGACAAGGGCTGTCCATCTGCTCACATAGTGCACAGCCCAGTAAAGCCCTAATTCTAAGAGAGACTTTTTGGCACTAAAATGAGTGGTTAATAGTAAATCTTCCATAGAGCATGACTCAGCCTTGGTAGTAAGATAAACAAATGCAAAAGGTCTCTCCAGTCTCAGGTTTACATATGTTGAAGATTTAAGCTGAATTCGGCCCTGAAGCATGATATCCAAGCAGGAGCATTTCACCAGATCAAAAGATTGGTGAGTCACAAACAAACTGTGTGGAACTGAAGTTAGTGTATAGAAAAATGATTTTCTAAGGAACAGAAAGAATCCCGTGAAACATTGAGGTATATAGAGAGATGTAACTTATAGGTAAGGTAACAGTAAAAAAACTGCTTTCATGATTTCTTGGGGTAAGAAGTTTGTCTGCTAAGGTCCTTCACTATGTTTGATGACAGCCAAGAACACAGGCAGTACTATGCATCATGATGAGATTTACAGGAAAAAGGGATCCCAGTGCAGGTGCCAGCTGAAGAAACCTAAAGAGCTCTGAAGAACTGCAGCCACAAGTACCCTTAAAATGCAAGGTGAACCCATTGACTAGGGGCTTCTGGTAGCCTTTAGATTGGCTCTTCCTGGTGGTGTAAGAGTTGATTATAATAATATTAGAAAAGAAGGTGTGTAAAAGCTGTTTTGCCTGTGGAAATATTTGGTTACTTCCAAGGCTAGGCAACAGACAGCACAAATGGGTGGAAGGGCTGAGGCCTCTCTCTCTGCAATACTTTGTGGACAGAAGAGGAGAAATATCTCACAGACTGGTTTCATCCTTTTTATATCTTGTGCCTCAGGAATATGCTCATGTGCACAGAGAAGAACTGAGCACAGAGCTCTAACAGGAGACTGTATGTCTTGAAACACATGAGTTTCAAGACATACAGTCATCAGAAAGCCTAAATAAGGGAATACGTTTTGACCTTTTTCATACCCATTTCCAAGATTGCCTCTCTCCTGATGAGCAGTGGTGTTAGTGTTTGTTACGCTATTTTGTTGTTTTTCCAGAAGATGCTTTTACCCATAGTGCAAGTACTTATGGTTGAGCAGCAAAGAGGTAGCACCCTCAGTGTGTCACAGCTTTACTCTCACAAAGGCAGAAACGCTGAGTCTTGCTATTCAAAAGGCTGTAAAATGAAAATTGCTTAATGTAGAAGTAGCAGTGCTAGCAACCTTAGCTGTACTTTTATTAATATATGTGCACCTCCTTTTGGCAGAGATTACACTGCATTTAAAAACTGCTGCAGATGCTTTTTGGGGGATCTAAGCCTGTCCATGTGGGTGGTGGTTTTTTTTAAACAGCAGCAGATTTCAATCATGCTGCAGATTTCACACTTGAAAGAATTCACAAAAGGTCCCATCCTTAGTCTGCTGAAAGGCTATAAAAAGTTAGGCTTAACTTTTTAACTGGTCTAGTGTTGGGGAATATATAAAAGGATTTTCAACTAGCAAGCAAACAAAGGTACATCAGAGTGAAAAGAACATTCACATCTGAGGAAGAACTACAAAAAAATTGTAGTTTTCACCTCTTTAAATTAGGCCTTGGATGAGAGCCTGAAAATTGAGTCTCTAGAAGGATTAGGAAGTAAACATCTTCACTTTTCAGTCTATTACAAGATTATATCAGAGCTCATGATGAGTTGTTAAGGTGATGAAATATCCAAAGTTCAAGGCACCAAACTTCTGCTGATGGCTGTATTTGGTAGCTGTTAATCTAGCTTCTTATTGCAGATTTAGAGAAATGAACTGTTCTGACTTAATCCTCCCTCCTTGGAATTACCAGTGGTTCAGAGATTTATATGGTTCACCTCTCCCAATAGCTCAGTATCGTCTTTCCATCTTCATGTGTCCACTTGTCTGTGACAAATACATGAATAAAGAATTAATGCTCTCTCTTGACCCACCCCACTTAGTTTTGCATCTTACTCAATAACGACAATTGTGAAATTTCAAACAATGACCCATCAAGTTAATTCTGAATGCCTGGGGCTTCACAGAAAGGCAGCAGCCATGTCACAGCTCTGTGCCTTTAGTCCACAGTTCAGTGTTGTGGCTTTGGAAAACAGAACTGGATTTCATCCCTGGTCTTTGGTGATCTGCTGAAATAATAATGCATAAATGTCGTTAACCCTCTAGTAATGGGTAGCATTATAGAAGCTGAATGCATGAGTGTTTTCTTCCCAGACTTCACAGCAACCCATCTCAGATACTTTCCAATATGTGCTTGAAAAAACATATTGAAGAATTGGATGTGTTTTCTATTGGGAAAAGTTTGTCCTTTGCACTCCCTCAATATTTCATACACACTTTTCAGTAGGGAAGATCATAAATTACAGTTTCACAGAGAGAAAGGAGTAAGAGATGCAGCAAGGTGAGAGTAATTTTCATTTAGATTTCTTAATAGACACCTCAGGAAACTCACATTCCTCATACAATACTACTGCTTCTGGACATTCATCTCCACATGCCTCAGATTTTGGGTGGCAAGAGGCAAAGATGGGCCATAACAAAGTCTTGTAAACACCGAGAGTTGCAGTGACTGAGCAGAAGAGTGGGTAGGAGACAGGACATGAAAAAATGACCTCAAATTCTCTATTGGGACACTTGCTTCGGGAACTTGTCTCATCAGGCACCCAATCTGAGCACCAAACTTGTGACCTGTTCAGACTGCCTAAGGAGGTCTAGTAGACCCTTTTGACCCTCTTTCACGTGAAGGCTGTTCCAGTTTTATACCCCTTCTTTAATATTTTTGTTTCTATTTTATGTAAATCAGTGTCAGGAATAAGGACAACTCTTGTTTTAATTTAAAAAAAATATTGTTTATTACAAAAAATAAATTGGAAAAATAACAGAATCCAAATTCTTAAATTAAAATAATAGAAAACCCCGAGATCGCAGGATTGGAGATCCTTGAAAACCAAAAATGGTTATGTATCCACAGCAGAAATCTATGGCACTGGGTTAACTTCAGCTAATCTGAGGCAAAATTCCCTTAAAATAAAATAAAAGGTCTCTGGAAAGAGATAGGCTCTTCCCCTCCCCCACTTACCCAGCGCCAGGGGAGCAAAGATGATGTATCCTGTTGCTTGCCAGGAGGAAAAGAGGGCGTGTCCTTGTAGGGGCCTGCCCTTTATACCCCCTTGGCCCTTCCCAGAATTCCCCACTGTCCAGCCCCATAGCCCAGTTTGATTGGTGGGTTCTGAGGTACATCAAAAGTTTTTCACCAATCAGGCATTTGCTGGGGAGGGACATAGACTCACAGAAAGCATGGAACTTCCATAATTAAAAGGTATTTAACAATTATTACCTTAACAACTTTAATACTTATTAACTTGGTCATAAGATGATTTTTATATGCAAAAGTCAATCACCTAATTTTCATATATGACAATCAGAATGCCTTCATTATTCATAGGTGCACTTCATCTGGTTCTAAATCCTACAAATCTCATGATATGTTATAGCCCTAAGCCCCATAGGTGCTATTTATGTTGAGAAAAATTAATCACAAAATTATTTTCCAAATCTTGGGGAGACATGGAATTGCTGGTTTCTGGAACAAGCTGACAAATCAGAACCACAGAATGTCCTGATGTGGAGGGGACCCACAATGATCATGGAGTCCAACTCCTGGCCCTGCACAGGACACCCCAAGAA
Organism: Aleadryas rufinucha; assembly: GCA_013397815.1. Classification (NCBI taxonomy): domain Eukaryota; kingdom Metazoa; phylum Chordata; class Aves; order Passeriformes; genus Aleadryas; species Aleadryas rufinucha. Next base: position 41,104 of record VZTH01003422.1, on the reverse strand, counting down.
TCACACCGTATGCTTGAGAGCATTGTCCAATGCTTCTTGAACTCTGTCAGGCTGGTGCTGTGACCACTTCCCTGGGGAGCCTGCTCCAATGCCCAGACACCCTCTGGGTGAAGAACCTTTTCCTAATATCCAACCGAAACCTCCCCTGGCACAGCTTCAGCCCATTCCCTCAGGTTCTGTCACTGATCACCACAGAGAAGAGATCAGTGCCTGCCCCTCCTCTCCCCCTCATGAGGAATCTGTACACTGCAATGAGGTCTCCCCTCAGTCTCGTCTTCTCCAAGCTGAACAAGAGGATAGAAGGGAAGTATCTTTTCACTGTGTTAGATTTCTTGAATTCTGTTCCCTTAATGCAATTTTTTTAAAATTCAAAGCAGTGCAGGAATGAGAATCAATACACTTCACCTTTATCCTTAGTGATCTTAATGGTACTAGTGTTACATATTGGAAAGGTTTCTTGGAAATTTCTGTCCCTCAGATATTTTCTCTCTGCCAGTTTGCCACATCCAGCCACAACACAAAAAGAGTGACTGGAGATGATACTGTTTTCCTTTTGGCTCCTTATGTGACCATATGACTCAGCAAGTGTTGAACTACAGATAAATGGTGCTAATACACATTTAGAAATGTGCATGGGTAACTCAAACTGAATCAGCATTTTTAGCACTTTCTCTGACTCTCCTGATTTTCTATTGCTTTCAGGAAAGCACTGTGGGAGAAAAGAAAGCTGGTGAGAGGGTGGTAATGAAAAAGCTGTGACACCTGTTTCATGTAGAAGCAGTGGCAATAGCATGTTTTATGCAACTGCTTCATCATCTTCATCTTTTCCTTTGACGCATTTGTTCCTTTCTTCACATTGTCCTATCCCATAAAAACATACTTTTTCTTTTATAGGAAAGGTTGGTTTGTTTCTCTCTTTCAACTCTTTTATTAATTATATTTAGGGAAATTGTTCATATCACACATTCTCTGTAGGCTTCTCCTTTGTGTCCAGCCAGAGGTGAGATGAAATTAGCCTTCATGGGTTGTAAAGCACTTTCAGAGCTAAATTTGAGGCTGAGAAGGAGTATGGTAATTATGCAGTATTAACAAGCAATAGAAGTCAGCAAGGCAGAAAGGATGATTGGGAATTTGGACACAGATGTTTAACTGGCAGCCTAAGGGAGACCATTTAGGGTAAGAGTGAAGTATGCAACACCTGCTGGTTGTGGCAAAGGAAGCTTGGATGCATATAGCTTATAGCCTCTGTGAAGGGTGCACTCAAAAACCACCTTGGATCTAGTCAGAGGCAAAAACCTAGTACAAAAGAAGTATAGTTACATTGTCATTACAATTTTATCATGAGGTCTGTTCTCTGATGTGAGGTTGATTTTTGTTAGATCAAGCTATCTGATCTACCTCTTCCCCAGGCTACTTTTCCATGAAGGAGGTGGTGGTTTATGTCCTTCTCACTTTAAAAATGCTTTGAAACTAACAGTAGTGAGGCAAAAAAATGCTGGTGATAATTTCAGTAGAGATTTGTTGAACTGTGTTAAAGAAGAAAATATTTTCAAAGTATCTGAAGAAATGGACCACCATGTTCTTTCCTGGTGTGAACTTGAAAAGCTCCAACTCGTGTCAGTGGATCTGTCCTAATCTGTGCATCAGCTGACAGTCTGGCTCACACTTTATGAAGACAATTTCATAAATGGGTGGAAAAGTAACACTCAAGACCTCTGCCTCAGCATAAGCTCTCTCTGCTAGAAGCACACAGTGCTCCAGGCAACAAATGGGATGCTGAAATCTGAAAAAAAATGGCACAGTCAGAACTCTGGCGTCTGAAAAGCTGTACTTTTGAAGAATTTTCAGCTGATTTGTAATAGTGTTTCAGGACTGGCACACTAACAGGTTTAAATGTGTTTTAATCCGCTTATGTAATTTAAGCACCTCTGGGAGTGGCAAGCATTCATTAAATTATTTGTTATGGTGGGAGTTCTATCATATTGAGCCAGATGCTGCTTTCCATGAGATATGCTATTGTGTCTGGCCCAAACTAAGCTGAATAACTCCATCAAATTTGATTAGGCTATAAAATAGGTCTCTGCTATGTATTAAAATGCATCAGAGCACATCCTTGGCTCTTCTAAGCACCTGAAAAGTAACTTTATCAGCCATGCTACAGCTGACAGTTTCCCCCCTTCCTTTGATATTACTTTTGACTCTTTCTACATCATTACCCATCCTACAGACACATGTTCATAATAACTGATTTAGTTGAGGAGAAATACAGTGGTGTGAAATGGCTCAGAGGTCTCCTTTATTGCTGTATATTGCAGAACATTATCCAAATTAGAACAAACTTGATTTTGTAGGGAACAAAGAAAAGTTGTTCAAGTCCATGTTCTGTATTATTTATTCTCCCTCCATTTTGTGAATTCATATACTTGTGAGCAACATAGCCCTGCATAATTTTCAAGCAAAGACCCAGTCCTGTGTTTCTCCCATGCCCAGATTGCCCTTGATCTGAAAAGGAGTTTGGAATTTGCTACGAATATGAAAGCAAATCATCATATAAGGCATATACTCTCTTGGCATGGGTTACAACTGAGGTGAGACCAGACCAGAAATCTCATACATGTACATAATGTATACAAGTGCAGTATAATTTCTTTTTGCTTCCTTTCTGAAACATTTTCTCTAAGAGCTCTACTTCATTTATTTGTAGTTGAAAGTATCAGCAACTACTGGATAGGCCTGAACTATATTTTCTGTCTTAAATTCTCCGTTAGCTCCCAAGGAAGGATAGTTGTATCTGTTTGCAGAGCACCAAGCACTGTTCCTTTGTGACTTTGTGCTCTGTAATCTGTACTTGAACCAGTTCAATTTGACTCTCTTGAACTGACTGTTTAGACTGAGGCCGGTATCCGAAGTCTCTCTCATAACCCATTCTCCAGTGTAGCCTTTTCTTTTACCTTTTGCTTCTCCATCTTGCAGGACCAGCCTGACATTCTGCTTCCTTCCATTCTGCCCCAGTTCTGTATCACCTCTTACAGTCTCTGGGCAGATGTGACCTCATCTGTCACACTGCCCACCCAGTCTGAGACACTGATATCTTTGTCTCCTAGTTCTTGAAGGTTCTGGATCCTATTCACATCCCTAGAGCTGCTTCCCATAGTCCCTACACTTTCATTTATTTAGACAGTAAAATATACAAAAGGCAGTGTGTCAAGTCAGAAATCATATAACACAATCACTGCTAAATAATGTGCCTTACAAGAACTATGTGTAGATTTCTGTAGGTGTCAGCAGCTGCAAAAAGTGTTAGGTCTGAGTCGTATAAATCCTTCCTTGAGAGAAACGTTTATGGTTTGAGCAAAAGCCAGGGCTATATTTTTTTTATGAGTTAAATAAATAAAAGCATAAGTTCTTATGTCACATTTTGAAGATTACTCTTCTCAACTTGCAAACATTCAGGCATCTTTTGGAATAAATATAACATATTTTTATGGACCGTGGAGGAAAACAAAAACCCACAAGATAACCATGTATATCATCTGTGAGATAAACTGAAAACTAACAAATAGTTTCACTGGAAATTTGGCCAGCTTCAGAGTTCTCAGCTGCAGCTATCTGAAATGAAGCTGAAAACTGTCACAGAACAACCCTGAGCCTCTTAAAATCCACTTGTAAATCCAAATAGGTTTAAAAGTGAAGGCCACTGGGATGTGTTTGTCTGCACCACTCTTCCTCAGCTGTGCAGCCAGGCCTTGTTTGATGAGGAGCTCCAGGGTCCAGTCCTGGCACAGTCACTGAGGGGTCTCACTGACCAAGAAGTTTAGGTCTGTGCTGTCATCCTCTGTATGGCCATGATGAAGTCAACTCTGGCCACTGTGGTTCTATTAGGTTCAATTTTTAATTAATTTGGTACTGTCTGCTCAGCAGTGCTCTGCTAGCCTGATCTGGAGCACTTCTGAATAACCTCCAAGTGGAGAACATGGTGAGGAACCCACCCCCGAAAGGAACCCAAGCTCCCTGGCACCGTGTCAGACCCACAGAGAGACAGAGAAAGAGAAAGAAAGCAGGAGCTCTGCCTTCCCTCTTGGACCTGTTTTCCACTCAGACTGCTGAAGGTAAAAACAGGAGCACACACCTAGTTCAATGCCTGTCTTTTGCAGCTCCTGTTCTTTTTCCTTGACTGTAGCAACAGCAACACTCTCCTGTCATTTATACTGCTGGAATACAGACAAATGTAAAAAGAGCAGCAAATATGGTTCATAGAACATATGGCTGACCTGACATAAGACTTCACTGGGTCCCTAGATGTAGTGACTTCATCCATTAGACCATTCTTCTGCTAAAACATTTAAAAATGAAAAAATCTATGCTGCTGGTGAAGTGATAAGTTCTGATGTCACCCGTAGCCTGTGAATGACAATTTAAGCAGTGCTCATCCAAGGTAACTACTTGTGTTCAATACATTCTCCTGCAGCCAACATTTTAAAAGTCACAGAATTTAAATAAAAATGTTTATATGCACATGGATTTTTAGTACATGCATCTGGAGCCAATCAAACATTTCCCTAATGAAATGCATCAGGGCAAGGACAAGTTTTAAAAATACACACAAATTTTAGGAAATGTCTTTGATGGAAAGCCAATTTTTCAACAAGTGGAAAACAAATAAGCATTACCTTTGAGGAAAGGTGGCATATGCTTTAGTAAGCCATTTTTAATAGGTTTAATCAGCTCTGAAATAAATATTATCAACAGGTTTAACAAAGGTGAAAGGAAGGGATGTTTCTGAAATGCCCAACTCATTTTGGACTAAGAACAGTTAATGAGCTCCTGAAATGGGAGGACTTGTACCAATTAATTTCTCAGAATACCTGGAATGTATTGTCCCTGTTCTTTTCCCACTGGAGTAGAACAAAATGCCATCACTACTCCTGTTTGGGAGCAAGACTGACCCATTATTTACTACCTTATGGCAGCCAAGATGACATAATATCTTGAGTTCCTTGTGTTTATTTTGAGATTGAAGACGGAAAGTTATAGGGTTCATTTCTATTTTGCTGTTGTTTCTTGTGTTTGTACTAAAATACAAACATAGTCAAAATGTAACAGTCAAGATTTTTTTTTCTTAAATTTAAAGGCAGATTCATCATAGATGCTTTTGGCTCACCTAAAAGGAGAAGAAACGTTGTTTTGGCTCTCCTTTACTGCTTTGATACTGAAAACTATCCTGATTTATAAACAATGTTTTACTATTAATAGTTTAATTGAATGCAAGATATTGTGATGTCAGAACGAGTAGTTACATATTACTCTCCGAAGCCTTTTTTGCCCCATGTGTTGGGTTCCTTAGGTAGCTTTGAAGAAATGTGGTTATACTGACATAAAAGGAAGCAACAACAGGACTGTGAAGAGAATTTAATAGGCCTCAGGGTAAATCTTGTTTTCTTCTTTAGTCCTTCTCACAGTGAATTTCATGGTAGTCACCACCCCAGTTTGACAGAAATTCTCTGCAGCTGAAAGGCTGTGGCATGGTAGCAGTAAAGGTAGATTAGTCTTTCTTTGCCAGAACTTCCTTGTTTCTCTCCATATGTTCAGATGTTGAATGAAGCACCAGTTTCCACAATGTTATCACTATTTATTGTGTCTGTGGAGTTCCTATCTTGAGATATCTTGAAAGCACACATTATTTGGGAAAAGTTGAATGGCCATCCCCTTATAACTTAAGACAATGTAAATATGCCTTTTGAAAAATACCTAAATACTGACACTCACATCTGCAGATCAGTTCATCCCCAGAGGTTGGGTAACTTACACTGATAGGACAGGTAATAGAAAAAATCAGAAGAAACCAATTATAAATACTCTTCTGCTACTCAGTAGGGAACAATTTTTCCAAACATAGTTTTTTGGGTTTAATTTATGTTGTTACAAAAACTCTCTGTGTTAAAAAAAAAAAAAAAACAACAAAAAAAACCAACCAAAAAATTTACATGTTTACATAAAAAGATACAGAGAGGAATTATAGTGTAAGAGCCCTAATACAAATTCTGGTGTGTGGCTGAGTAGCAGAACAGGCAGGAAGTTGCTGTGCAGACAATTTATGCCATTACAGAGCCTGAAGGGAAAAATAGTAATTCCTTGCTAAAGCACATATATGATAAGAACATGTTTTTATAAAGAAAATATCAAAGCTATTCACAGAGTTTATAATTCAAGAAAGGCACAGTTTTAATGACAGAACAGGAGAGTACAAATTATCTAAGACAACACAGTTCTAGTGTAGAACACAAATGGGGTCATTTAGGAGTGCTCCTAACCTCAAAACTATTCCCAGAAAAGAAAGAACAGCTCAAATGGACCAAAACAGTCATGGATGATGAGGTCTGAATGGCAGACACACCTGCTGACATTTTTCTATCTGCCAATTTTTTATAACCTTATAAACAATCAGCAGGTGGGGCAAACACTGCAATTTCTACTTTTACCACCCACAGCAAAGAAATTGCTCTGTAGGAAGCTCTGAGACATAAGAAGCTCTGAGATTTCTGGTGAGCTTGGACTGAAATACAAAACTCAAGCCTTGACTCCTTGTGGTTACTGATGTTTTCATGTCACTTGTGTGAGCAGGAGTGCTGGCATAGTGAGGGTCAGCACAGTCTGCTGATCTGAAAAGACTCAATGCTCTTTCAGCTCTGTGCAATATGCTCATGGATCAGAAGCCCTTAGCTCATGCTGGGTGCAACTAAACAGCTCCAAAGTTTAAGCTTCATTGTTAGTAAAGTGAGGGCAGATGTGATTTGAATTTGTTAGGTGCAGGGAGATACTCTTCACTGAGATATATAGAAAAAAACAATGTGGATGTGAAGAGCCTCAGAACTAAAACATGCCCGCAACTTACACTGTCTGCATAGCTCTCTGGATCCCTTTCAATAAGATAAGGTCCAGTAGACCTCTAGGAGGATATTCTGATGGTGGATGCTTGTTTTAAGAGGATGGAAGAGGAAAAAAGCAACGGAAAGTTGGATTGGCACTGCAGCCCCAATCACGGTAATGGCAAAGAGCCCTATGATTTAAATAATTTAGGATATTGCCTTTAATTGGTTCTGGTTACATAATCTCTGTTAATCTCTCTCCTCCCACTGTTTCTCTGAAGGAATGTGCTCTAATAGTAAATGTTCTGTCCATTTTATTAAGGATGGAGTGCTAGCCATAGAGAGAGTTCCCAAAAAAATCACCATGCAGAAGTGGATTAAGTGACAAACATCAGGGCCAAGGGCCCCAGTGGCTGGAGTCATGTCATTATCTGAGAGTTTAAGTTTCTGTCTTTTGTTTGGGGAAAAAGAAAACCAACTTTAAAAGCACAACTACTGTGTAGTTGGGGAGAGCAGTTTTTGAAAACACAAACATGCCTGAGAGGTATGTATTGTATCTTAATAGAAAACTAATTCCAGATTCATTGTCTAAATCAATGCAACAATGCTTTTAATCTCAAAAAGTTCCTTACAGTGCTTTGCAAGCACATATTACCCCCTCCTCCTACCCACACCCCCGCCCCCCTGCCCCCAGCACACTTCCATACACATCCAGAAAAAAAAGAAATCTCATAACTTAACTGAGGTGCTTCGCCTCAGGCTGCCTATGGGTATTGACCCAGAGGTCAGGACCAAAGTCCTCAAATTCTATTCTGTTCTGTGGACACAAGAAGTAGCCAAAATTTTATTCCTGACCAAATGTTCTTCCTGATCATGTTTTGTACACTGAAAGTCAGGTAGGCACGTGCAGTTGTCTCTGCTCAGCCCAGGCAACTAGGCTGCCTGCAGAAATCACTTGCAGTGAACTGCCCTTCCATACTCCAGATTTAGAGCATTGGCTCTGCATGGGCTATAAGTACAAATAAGTTCAGCGAGCAGTTTTGCAGCAACTGACTCCAAGGTGGTTATTTTTTTTTTTTTTTGGGACTTGCTGCTTTAGGATATTTTGTCTTTATTCAATCTCCTTTTGGAAAAGCAAGTCTTGTCAGCAATTCACTGTAAGGAGAAATGGAAGACTCAACTAGATGGTTATACTGGATTGTCACTGGTGGCCTTTAAGGGCTTAAGACAATAAAATAGAAGGGTTTACCAAAAGTATATATAGCTTCATATCAGAACCTTTTTACATCACTTAAGGGTTCATCTATGGGAAAAGACTGATTAGTAAGAAAGGGGAAAAGACAGTAAGTAATTTTGAGATGAGGGAAATGGTAAGAACATCCCTTTTGTCATTCTAGGGAGAGTTGGGGACTGGGGAAGTGACCTTTGTTGTTGCACCTCGCCATGAACAGAAAACCATGATGGCCTGGGGGGTACAGTGACCCTTTGCCAGTATGGATCAGTAAGAAGAGAACAAAGCCTTCTTCTACAGCTGTCTAGGACACAAGCTGCCCCTTCCAGCTGTGCTGGGCACTCATGATGAACAGTTCTCTTTTCTTCCTGTCCTGTTTTAGGAATGATATTCTCCAATGTAGTATTTCCCCTGAAATCACTCCAAGCCATTTCTTTCATTCCGCACTTCCCCTCACCCTTCTCTGTGCCAGAATGGAGAGGAGAATTGGAGGCACAAAAGGTAAAGATCATGGGTTGAGATAAGAACAATTTACTGGAAACAGCAGTGAGATAAGGAAATGAACAGTAACAGAAACAAAATAGAGGTTGCAAGAAAAAGAAGCATTATTACTCACCCTGGACACTCCCAACAATAGACAATAGACAATACCCGTCTGCTCCCTCTGCCACGCCACCCCCACCACTCCTTCCAGCTCTGAGGCATCACCCAACCTCTTGTTGCCCTTCCCTGGTCTTAAAATCAGAGCTAAACAAGGTTAAAAGGGAGAAGGGATTTACCTCGGTATTTATTTAAGGATCTTTAAAGGTGCACTCTCTGTTTGTGTGGAATGTGCTGAAAAGCACACCGAAATGCCCCCAGACACGATGGATCGCATATACCATTATAGGCCTTGCAAATTAGCATATCTATCAATGAGAGGCTCGAGTGAACCCTTCATCCCAAGGAACCTTCCCCCTGGATGAGCTTATCTGAGTTTACAGAATGTGTTCTGGAGAGGACCTTGGTGTCTGGGGCTTTCTGACCCTTAACTGCGAGGCTTCCAGGACGATTGGTCTCCTGGCTTAACAGAATATTGGGTCTATGCTAGTTATCAAACCTAAGGAATTAAAAATATATGGGCTAAAAGCAGTAAGAATACAAAAAAGCTATATAGAAGGGGTATAAAAAACTACAAAAAGTCATCATGGCATCACTCTCCCTCTGGTTTACCCCATCACTCCTTCTGCTCACTCCACTGGAAGGAACTCCTTCTCCTCTGAAGAGGCTCCTTTCCCCCCAACCCAGCAATGATGTGAGGTGGTATAGGATAACCTCTATGTCCTGGCCATACCCCCTTCTGACTACTGCACTACTGCAAAAAATTAACTCTGTCCTGGCTGGAACCAGGACACCTCCCCACAGGAAAAGATTAAAGCACGAGCATGCTCGTTTCCCCAGTAGGAGGGTGAATCAGCTTACCTGGTTCTTGGATGGGAAGCTTGTTAGTGTGCTTACATCTATGTGCACCTGCGTTTTTGTGATTATATAGCATGGTTGACATTTTGCTGAAGAGATTAGAGTTACACACCTGCAGAGAATTTTAGGGTACCTATTTTTATCCAGGCACCTCTGCCTTCTCTGCAAACACTGCACATAGTAGATTATTGTTAGGCCAACTTCCAGCATGAATAATAATTTCAGCACCTTCCATCAGCAAGCTGTAGACACTGAATCTGCTTAATGGCTTATTTATTATAGGGATCCTTAAGATCTGTCTGCAGTCTCTCCTTGGTGAGTTTTGGATATGTCCTTCATGATCCTTAATGTCAGCCTACTGGCAAATATACCCTTTGTATGTTATATATGTAAACAGATATGCTTTTAAGTCACTCATCTACATTGCCTCATGTATGTATAGCCCTATCAAGGGCTATGAAGGCACAGGTGGCTTTGCGTCATTTCACCTTCAGAACAGCAGGTTTATTCTTTTGAACATTTCATCATGTGAACATTGTTCTCTAATACTGTTTCTTGAAAATTGGATCAAACATCTAAATATGAAACTCAGAAATCTTAGCTGGTATCCAGGTTCCTGTAAACATGCCTTGCAATTTTGCTTTGCACAGCTTAAAAATTTGAATCCACTTATTTTCCAGTGAAATGTGATTGTGATTTAAGTTTTCTAACTTTCTGATGTATAGGTCAGGAGGGGTCTTACTTTGGAACACACCCTTGTGAGAAGACACAATGAATTCTGTTCCCCAGCATTACCTGTGGTTAGAGATCAGTGTGTCAGGTTCTGTAGCACTGCAGTGATTTTTATTTGGAAAGGATTTGTTTGAGGTGACCACGTAAAATGAGTTGTGGTGCTGCCCCAAAACAGTGCCATGTAGGGCCCTTTGCCAGGGATAAGCAAATGCTTTCGTCTTGCTCAGACTTTCTGTGGTAGAATTTTTTTGTGCAAATATAGTGAAAGAATGAATGTTCAGTGGCACAGAACACAGCTTTGATATTGATTGGTGTTAGTGTTGCATAACATTTAGAGACTCTGTAGGAAGCAGGGTCAAATCAATCTACATGTGTTTAAATACTCAGAAATAAAGCAATGGAAAAATTTTGGGAAAAACAATTCGGATCTTACCAGAAAATAATGTTTATCAAGCACTGAGCCAGACCAAACTCTCCTGATCTTTAACAAAGCCATGATTTTAAAAGCTGTTTTAGTTCTGAAGCAGTAACAACAGACAATGAATATTGAAATTAGCAGAAAGTCAAGGCATTGTACATATCAAAATACACTTTGCAGAATTTGATTATCACTTAGCAAAATTAATAAAGAGGATCAGTAAAAACTTAAATGCTCATGGCTTTTTAATGTAAAAATATATGTAATCCCAGCATATATATAAATGTGGAAGGTTTCAGATCTTTAGAAATAAATATATTTATATAATATTGAATTTACACATGGTAATATGAGGTGCAGAGAACATAAATGCCTATATTGTCTAGAAGATTAGTGAGCAAAGTGAGCTACCATCAACGTGTCTTTGCTCCCCATCCCAGGGAATGAGGAACAGCCACTGTGGTCCACAGGCAGATAGCATGACATGAGGCCCTCCTACTCTGCCACTCTATAAGACTTTTATTGGTACATAACTGTCTCTTTCACTATCAAAGCCGTGGACCCTTTATTTCCGGCTAAAGGTGCTTTCTGTCACCGAAAGAGACAATCTCCTTGATACGTACTTGGTTTTTAAAACTAGGTTTGCATGTGAAAGTAAATTCTGGTGTGACAGCAACTTAAGTTTATATATGTGCTGGCAATACATATGTTATACACAGCTAGATTAATACATTAACTGGGAGTGGTAGGAACAATTGTAAAGATTGTTTGGTTTAGATTCACACTGGAAATAAGACCACAACATAGGTTCTATTTCTGTATATAAATTTCCTCAATATTGTACTAGATTCAGATGTAACATTGTCACCTTGGAACTTTCCATAAATTTTTGTACTTGATTCTTGTATATTTTTAATTTTTTTTTTTTAATTAGATGGTTTTTAATCATGCCTACTGGCACATGAAAAAGTAAGTTTTCTGACAGAAAGAATCTATTTTTTAAATAGCTGAAGTTATGCTCTTTTAAAATCAGCTTTGAGTCTGGAAAAAGCTGCTTTGTGAGGTTTCCAGAGGTTCCTGCCAAAATGCCATGAGACCATTACTTCACATTTACTTCCAGATTTATCTGGAACCCAGAAGTGTAGGCACAACACAGAAGAGCTGGAAGAAGCAAGAGTTCATCAACTATTTCTGAACTCTCAAAATGAATTATTTCTGGTTCAGTCTGAGAAAAACAGAAAAGTTTGGGTGGGGAGGAAGTTGACTTTATTTCCCAACCCTTTTCTGTTCTAAAGTAAATCTTCAGATTAAAGATCACTTTGATTAATTAGAAGGTAATTATCCATTTGCTAACTAAACAATACTTTCTTCCACTGAAACTAAACAATAATATCTTCTTGCTCATCATCTTTCATGTATTGGCAGCAGATCTTATGTATATACTGAGAAAAAGGTTTGGTCCCTCTGGGAATGCATGCATGTAGAGGAAAAAAATGCATTCATTTGAGAAGGGTGATTATAATGCTGCACACATTACTTCAGGTATGTGCAAGTCAAATACCCACTGACCTGAAGCAGTCATGGTTCAGACAGCCCAGCATGGTTTACTGCCTGCTGTGAGCTGGCATAGCCTAGGACAGCGCGAGGTTTCTCGAAGCATGGCTGGCCGCCACTGCTTCCCTAGGAGTGGAAACTTGAAGGCTGGTGATAAAAAGAAAGAAAATTTGCCATTTAGAGTTAGATTTTTGAAATCATGAAATAAGGTAGGTTCATAATTTCAAATTAGTGCTTTCAGATAGTGGTCATCGTCCCCTCCCTTCCACAGCTGAGTGGGGAGCACTTTCCTAAGCTGAGGTCCAGATCTCAATGCTTTTGTAAGTGCTGGGCAAAGACCAGCCCTACTGTGGTGCCAGTGCAATGGAGATACCAGGATGCCACAGGAGTGATGTCTGTTTTTGCCTGTCGCTTTTGAACCTTCTCTGAACTTTATTCAGGGGGATCTATTATAAGAAAATTGATTTGTATAAGATAAAATACTTACTAATTTCTGGAAGGGAATTCAGTTTAGACACATCTTCATTTTTTTCCCCATGTAAACTAACTTTTTGTTAGTAGCACAGAAGTAGACAAACCTCAAGGAGATTCAAGCTCATTTTTGGTGAAGGAGAATACAATAGCTTTCCTGCTTTTATAAACAGCCTAATGCTTCTAAAATTAAGTTTTTGGTGTATGCCCAAATATACTACAAAGAAAACATTTCCTGTAGTATTTTGGTGCTCCTGTTTGGCTCCAGCTGAGACCGAGAAATGTAGAAGTCATTTCAGACATGAATAACTGTAATAGTTTGCATTTGTAATGTGATCCAAATACTAACAATAATGGACTGCAGTTGGAGTGTGAGCATGGTAAAATGGCTCTGTTACAAGCACAGTTCTTTAAACGAAGTGGTGAAATGGAGACATTGATTATATTAGGCCTGGTATACTTTGACTAGAGGTGTAGCAGCCTATGAAACTGAAAAGGCTGTTAATTCAATCACTGAAATGATTTGGCACAAAAAATTGAAAGTGTGGTAATTTTGAAATAAAGCTAAGAGATTTTAATTGCCCAGAACTTAGACTTGCTTGGAACTGCAGAAAAAAGGGATGGATGGGTACATCACGTCTTAACCTTTTTCATTGTATTTTACACACAAAAATAGAGACAAAGACAAATAATTTAGACAGGTTCCTTTAAGTCATATAGTGTCTTCCTCTTGACACTGTAAGTAATCCTACTGTTCTTAGATATATTTCACCTTCAACTACAGAACGGTCTAAGTTTTCCTAAGTAAGAAAACATGAACACTTTTGTCACTTATAAAGAGAAAGGGAGCAGGGGAAGCTTAGAGATGGCTGGCATGATTTACTGTGTTGGGAAAATAAATGTAGGCCTAAATGTTTATGAAGAGGAACAGATGCTTTCCCTTTCACTGAGGATCCTTAACAGCATTTCTAGTGTCCTGGTCCATATGTATTCTTGGGCTATACACTCAGTCAGATACAATACATGTCAGTTTGCTGTGTGAAACTCACTAACAGTGGGCACTGCCTATTCAAAACACAGGGTAATCAGACAATTTCTGGGGTTACCTTATTGATAGTGTTAAAAATAAACACATGTTTCTATAAAAGCAAGTGGGAACTCTATTTCCAGTAAATTCAATTTCATAAACACCTATTTAAGACAACCAGGGTTGAATACTACTATATTCCATGCTAAAGAATACACACAGACACAGTTTGTGCTTTAACAATTCTTGCAGCGTCATAAAGGAAAGTACAAGTTAGTGTTGACTTTTTAAATGGTAGTATTAGCCTTGCACCCCAGGAAAATCAAGCAGCAAATCATATTTATGCAGTACTCATAAATCAGTAAAACACAAAGCTGAGCTGGACAACTTTTACATGACATCAATCACAAACTGTGAAATACCCAATAAAATTTCACAACATACCTGTGGAACAAGTTTTGCAATGTGCAAATAACACAGATTCCCCACTACCAGGAAGAAAAAAAAAAGTCTTTCAACACATACAATACAAATTCTACAGTGTACATGAAAAACAAGTTCCACCATATGTATGGGGGTTTGAAGAATAAATATAGTACCTTAATAGTCACTAAACCTGAAGTGACCCACTGTCTCATCTTGAATCAGTATTTGGTTTCATGGTCTTTCATTGCCTCAGGATTTTATTATGAAGGTGAATTAATGTGAGAACTGGTCTTTTAAATGAATTAATGTATTTCTAACCTGAAATACCATGATCAGTCTAGAACCTGGCTGTTATTGGCCCCAAAAATTGGCCCCTAACAGATTCATAAAGCTTTTGAAAAGCAGAAATGCAAACAGAATGGAATATAACCACCTGAAACATAGATATAAATGCTTGTGCTTGGTTTTAACTGTATAAAGTAAACAGATTAAAGAAGCTACAGGGAGAGGGAGAAGGAGGGCAGACAGGAAGGCAGTAGTATGGTATTAGGTGGTGTTCCTTCTAGGAGACTGGTAAAACAGCACTAGAGCAATAGATGAGAGATAAAGTTGGGGTAAACATCCCTAAAATATAGTGACCTAGGCAAAAAAAAGCCATAGAGAGTAGTAATATCCACAACTCTGTAATACTGTCCAAAGAACAGAAGGTACATAAAGGAATTGACACTGCTAGTATCAGTCTATGAGCTAATTACCATTGCCCTTGAGTTGGAAAGATGCATCTCTTCATCTGTGTCCTGGTTCCAGCCAGTACAAGGTTAATTTTTGCACTAGCTAGGAGGGGCATGGCTAGGAACCTGAGGTTATTCTATACAACCTCACACAGTGTGCAGGGGGTGGTTGGGAAGGGGTCCCTTCCACTCAGGAAGCATGGCGGAGCAGTTGGGTATTGCCATTTTCTATCTAGTGCGCACTTGCGTGTTAATTGTTCACCTCTCTAGTACACTCTGTTATTGATCGTGTTGCTGTGACTGTTCATTTTTGTATCTCATTGATGTTTCCAGTCAATTACTCTTAACTCAACCTGTGATCTTTACCTTTCATGCCTCCAATTCTCCTCTCCAGCCCACCACAGGGGGAGGAGGAAGGGGAGGAGGAGAGTGAATGAGCAGCGCATGGTTTGGAATGTTTTACTGGGAACACTGAATTGGGGAATACCGTTCCTAAACCATAACAGTCATTCCTTTTCAAATTCCTTTGAAGTATTTGGCCTTACAGCTATGGAGGCACATGAATGTTGCTTTAGCCATAGGAGTCTCTGGTCACAAAATGTGCAAAAGCTCAGCTCCAAGAAAGGAAATGTGTATTTCTTTGCTTTTAACTGAAGTGAAAAGTAGTGATGAAAAAGAAGAGCAGAAGGACAAGGAAAGGCGGGTCACAGAGAGAGAAAAGGAAATGATAGGAATACAGTTGTGGAGGAAGCAGATAAAAGTAAGACTTATCACTTCCAGATAGTCACCTGGGGGAGCGTTACAACATGAATAGCTTTATTTTTGCTTAGGAACAAGTGTAGAGTGGGGTAATATCTCTGCAGCTGTGAGAAGGGGCATTTATAGTTTTCCATCTCAAGCAGCTTCCATGTGACAAAATACTTGGCCACATACTGTGTAATGGTGGAATGCACGAGCCCATCAAGGTGAGAAGTACTGTAGTTTAGGCTATAGCAGCTCAGTACCTCAGTAATATTACCAGTGAACTGATGTGCTGTTGTCACTGTTGATTACAATAACGACGATATCCCTGCGTCTACTAGAAATCCTCAAAATCAGGCCAGAGAAAATAAATCCCTATTATTTATACAAACTGTGGCTTCTCTTTGGAAAAAGGTGAGAATTCATCAAAGAATGACAGGCTTTATTCTTTTCAGATTTCTGTGAGATCTAGTCCAACTACATCCAAGAGCCAGTAGACAGTTATTGTGTATATATCTATTTTCTTTTCAGTGCTGCTTATTAGTGAAGTAATTTGAGAAACTTGTAGTCAATGAATACTTTTCATGTGCAACTAGGAATCAGAATCTTGTACCTTATTCATGCCTCATCTCTCAGGTCTCCTTTGGGGCCTTCAAGTATACTTTCCTATGTATTTCTTTTTTCCACTCAACAAAGGAGACTCATGTTGAAAGTAGGGCACCTACTTAAGTGTTTAGTTGGATTAGGGTTCTTCAGAGGATTTCCTAATCTCTGGAAAAAAATGATTAATTGTTGAAGCATTAGACCTTCAAGGCCTAGACTTCCATTAAATTCAGCTCTGAATCCTGGGCTGGACTGACTGAATTGTTTTATGATGGCCAGACCTAGGACTGTGCAGGGTATTGGCTTCTGAGTGCAGACAAAAGTAGGAGGTGAGTGCTGAGTGAGTAAAATGAGATTTAGAAAATGAAAAAAATAAAAACAACAACAACAACAACAACCAACCAAACAAAAAAGCCCCAAAACCCCCCCCCCAAAAACTCAGTGGAAGAGAAAGCATGCTCCAGTTACAGTTTAAAACTTTCTTGGGATATAGTCATGGAACAGAAGATATTGTCTATTTCTGTCTTCATATTTAACTTTGTCAAACCAGGTTTCAAGATGAGAAAAATCAAAGTTGTGTGATGACATTAGATTTTGAGGTGCTGAAGTTGACCGTGAAGCCTTGACCATGTTTGTGACAGTAATAGTTTCCCAAAAGTGCTGTGCCTTTTAAGGTAAATCACCAAGTTAACTTCAGCAAAGCAAAGTTTGGAGGAAAAGTACCTGATATGGTTAATTGGCAAATGCCCATTTTTTCGTCCATCTGAAAAGCATCCATGTCTAATGTGATGACATTTTCTTTAATCTGATTAGAAGACTTGAAAACTATCAAATGTTCCCATACTTGCCCTATGTGCTCGAAGACCTTTATGCATTTCTCATACATTGCATAAAAACTAAAATTACTTTCCTGCTGGCTTGCACATACTTAGGTTAATTTTAGTCAGTGGTTTCATTTCTCATAACCTAGTCCCTCAAAGTGTCTTCTTTTCAGAGTTTGCCAAAGGGCTCACTTAGAAATGCTAGTTCTTACAAATCTCACCTCACTTTGTTGTGACTAAGCCCTCCTGAAACGCTATCTGTTCCACAGAGCATTCCTTCTGCAGCTGTCACGTGCTGCCCTGCTTGCTCTGTACTTACTGAACTGCCTTATACTCACATAGGACTCTCAACTGTTTTTTTCAAGGGAGAGTTTCTATTCTGTCCTGTGTATTTTTTCCTTGGTTGCTAATATCTTATGGTACTCTATAATGACAGAAAAGCTGGTAACAATCTTGAGTAGAAGAGGAGATCAGCCTGTCTGAATGCTGATATAAACTGAAATGATGGCGTAAAATATGTCAATAAATCATGTTGCAGTGCGTTTCAAACACGTTTGTTTGCCAGTGTGAGTAAGCACATTTGCTGAGATGGGTCAGACCTGGGATAACATGGGATTTTTCTAAGAACTGATGGTTTCCCTGGTATGTACAAGTGCTTCATAAGTTTAACCTGATATATCCTACTTCACCTCTAACACCCTTTTTCCCCAACTCACCATCTTTTAATTGCCTTCTGGCACTGTGTTCATGGAAATACAGAGCTCTGAAATTTCAGCCAAGGGGAAACTCTGCCAATATTTTTTACCTGGAAAAAAATGCTTTTCAAAAAGAAAAGATAAGGAACAGTCTTAGTTTTAATCTAGAATTGCACAAAATAATTGGCTACTCTGAAGCATAGTTATTTGGCATAACATGTTGCTTTGGAAGCTGTTTCCAGGTACAGTGTGGAGCAAATCAATCTCTTTCTCATTTCTGGGAGTTCCCTGTCCTTGCCATGGAATTGCAATAAGCAGTCAGAATGCTGTGGTCAGTGGCATAATTGGGTTTGGTCCCAGAAATAATGGGAATTCAGCCAAAGCCTCTGAGGGAAAGAGAAAGGACTCTGTAAACAGTTGTAATTGGGTCTGACTGAAAAAAAATCATTAATGGTGCTGCGTCTTTTAAACAGCTGCTCTTATACTCTAATTCTCCCCCTAAATGCCTGCATTTTGAGCCACTTGTTGCCCCTATGTCTATAGGGAAGACATAGTTCCCTTCAACTCTATGTTCAAGAGACAGGTTGGATCCTTACTTTCCTCCTATACTTTTTTATCTCCTCCCTCTAGTATGAGGGGCAGAAATGCTGCCAGAAGTTTCTACTGCCCAGTGGGGCAGCTCCCCCTACATAAAAGGAGTACCACTGCAACTCCCCACTTCTTCCACCACCCATCCCCATTGTGGTTGTGTGTAACTGCTGATAAGCAGGGTCCCCATATGCTGCCTGAACATTCTGAAAACACCTGAATTGTTCTTTGCAGAACAGAAATGTCAGGGAGAACCGCAGAGGAAGGCAAGATACCCCCAAAAATCAATCATGTCAGATACCTGCGTTGTGAAAGAAATAATTGGGTGACAGGAAGGACTGCTGGATGGGTGGGAAAACAGCTAACTGTTGGGAATAAAACTACAGCTTTGGTGTCTTTTTTGGTAAGAGAGGAAAAAAAATGTTCAGTATATATCTAAATGCATTAAAGAAATTCTTGATGTACAAGGGAACAGAATAAACAAGGCTCGTGATTTTTCATGTGAGAAATTTCTTGCGCAAGAAAGTGAAAAAGTGCTTAGAGCGAGGATGGTGTTACCCCATTATGCAGCTGAGCCTGTGTGCACCATTAGACAGGCTGGCCCACATGTATCTCAGCATTCCTCCGGTTCTTTCATAGGGAAGTGATGTTTGCCATGTTTTCATCTTTTTGTCCCGGTGGATGGCAGATGCAGCAACAGGGAATGACTTTCTTGAGAAGTCTTTTTTTGTCTGTAAGAAATGACTAAGTCAGGTGAGGCCTGCAATGGCAGAGAATGAAAAAAAGAGGCATGAAGAATGACCTGTGCGCCTGAAAGCTTGGCTGCTAGTTGATCTGATAAAACATATTGACTTTGTCTACAGACTTTGTTCTAGATAGAAATAAACAAGAGTCACGGTCTAAAATCTAATGTCAAGACAGAGTTTTGTTCACTTGAAAAGCTGAAAAACTGACAAAACTGAAGTGCAAGAACCAGAGTGCAGCCCTATACTGTCTGTGTTGGCTCACACTCAGTAGTGAAGGCACTTCAAAAAGGGGCTTTACTGATATGATTTAACTACATAAACTTGTGTTAGACTTGGTGTGTAATATATCTAAGGCCCTGGAAAATACATGTTGGATATTCTCCCTGTGTCATGGACCTAGACACAGAAAGACAGCCATATTTTTCAAAACTAAACATAATTACTCAGTTTTCACACTATCTGTACACATTAAAACTGACACTGTTTTCTAACTATTGAAGAAGTGCAAAATTCAGTGGAGCCGGGGAATTACTGAAAGGCTGTAGTACTTTTGAAGCCAGACCCATCCATATTTAGGTGGAAAAATGCAGTGGAAGCAATGCAACCTGAGAATTATTTTCTGTATAACTTCAGCTTGAGTCCTCATCCCAAATTCAGTGATGGACTTGTCTAAATTTCTACATATCTCCCTGGCTTCATCACACAGCATCTGAATGTTTAAGAGTGCTTGGGAATCTTTATGATGCCTGTGAGGCAGGAGAAGTATTCTTCTTTTCCTTTTGTTTTAAGGAGGAAAAGAAAGATGTAAATTGCCAAAGGGCATGCAAATATCTGTGCCACAGCCAGGAAACAGGTATATGTTTTCAGTGTACCAGCCCAACGCCTGAAACGGCAGATTTTTTTTTCACTTGTGTCTATTTATGCACTACATAAATAAGTAGATGTGTAGTGTAATTACTTCCCTCTGTGTGTTTGTTCCACGGGTGTTTTACATAAGTGCTGTGACATAGGAGCAGCCCTTGATCAAACACACACCAAACTCACATCCTGGAAGACTCTTTCAGTGATGTAATATGTACAAAAAAGTGGCTCTGATATCTTCTATCTTCTTGGCGCTGATTCAGGGTCAAGAGGATATTTCCAACAGTTGCTTTTTTCAACAAAGAGTGCTCTGAAAACCCAGGCTGTGTGAACTGAGCAAGTGCTCAGAGCACACACTTCTATAAGAAGCTTGCTTGCCTACTAAGCAATTCCCAGCAATGTCTTTGGCTGCAAGCTATTGTTATTTGTTTGTACTGTGGCAATGCCCAGAGGCTGCAGTCATGGATCAGGGCCCCATTGTGCTAGGTATTCTAAAGACACAACAAAAAGGTCTTTGTCATACTCTTAAGGCAAATCTGAGGTGAGTCTGGGAAAAGAACTTTCCCAAATCCAGAGTTCTAGGGCCAACTTGTAAGCAGTTTACTGCTCTCCACACTTTGGGTTTATCCTTGGTTTTCTTATCTGTATTGTTTATTCAACACAGATAATAAGTGAACTCTGAAAACACAATGGGAAATTCAGAAATTTGATGTTGTTACTTGTATTTCCCACTGACCTTTTAAATAAATAGCCATCCAGTGACTGACAGAGGTGCCCTGGGGACTTAGTTGCCATCTTTGGCTCTCTCGAAGTATTTTGTCGTGATGACTAAAGCGACTAAAGACTAAAGTCTGAGGCAAAACTGACACTTGCCAAAAACCAACCTTTTTTTCTTTTCATATTTCAGAGGTGTGTATTTCATTTGCTTCATGCATATGACATTGCTGGGGGTATCCACATGACAACAGGATTTTTGCACCTCAGGCATTCACCAGCTGCTGGCACTTGAAGTCACATTCCTTTCTGTATCACATCACATTTAGTTGCTGTGGATACTCTTGTGATGCCAAAAACAAAGGATTAGGACTTACTGTAGCCCTTCCTCTCCCAGAACAAAAGGTTCTGCTTCTAAATATCCTATCTGCATCACAGGCAAGTGGAGCACTGAGGGTCACTGAGGAGGGGTGGTGCTGGAGCTCCATAAACACTCCCACCCATACACATATGGCAAGGGATGTCCTTGTCTCCCCAAAAGACTTTGGGAGAATAGAATTGGGAATTCAACTTGTACCGATGTTACTAAAGTGCAAATACCTACAAAGTTATGTCAGATCCACCTCAGCACTTTGGCTTTTTATCTTTTCTGGATGTCCTCTACACCTCTGGTCTCAAACTAAGAAAGAGAATAAACTTTTCTAGGTTTTGGAGATACTGCTAGTGTTGTATAGGATAATAGAACCCATAATCACAGGAAAAGGATCTTGAAAGTCCCTCCAGGTGGCTCTTCATTTGTTGGGGGATCACTGTGTAACACAGGAAGATGATCTGAGGCCATAGTTTATAGTTTTCTGACCCTCAAAAGCAGCTCTGTAGGATTTGATTATATTTCAAAATCCACATTCAGCTAACAAATGAAAAAAATTTAATGTTTCTGGCAAAAAAAAATTAAATATCATATTCATTCTCAGAATAATTCAGCATTTAACACTCATAATTCTTAGCTATTTTAATCTATATGATGATTAATTAAACACCTTAAAAACTCGGGTTTGGATTTTTTTAAAAAATATTTGCATGTTCAAAATAAAAGTTAAATTAATATATTTAGCCACTGCTGGCGGGCTTGTTTCATTAGCCTTCTCTGCCACAGATTTAAAAATGGAGAGAACAAACATTTATCAGCTGGAATTAAGACTTTTTTTTGGTTTCCGTTTCTGTCTTCTGAGATGCATTCCAGGCTTTCAAAGAAGCCACAATAAAGCTCTAATTTTCTATTTATATGCTCATACATTATTTTCATTCATATATCTATAACCAGATAAACATTCTGAAAATTCACATTGCAGTATAAACACTTTGTTGTTCTTCTGGGATTCTGACTCATAATTAAATAGATGCAGCTGAAAGACTAAAATATGGCATTGAGATTGTACTATTGCAGTAAGGGGGGGAAAAAGATGGAAACAGAAGTTCTAAGGTCAGCAATGCAGATTGGAGTAGGAACTCAAAAATCAGGTTAATGCTCTGGTGCATCCACAAATACCCTGTACCAGCCATGTACATTACAGCCAGTGTTTTGTACTTTGGCTTCAAAAGGGGGATAATTATGTTCCCGTGTTAGAGGCTTTTGTGAGAATACCTATTAGTGACTGTAACAAAAAAAAATCTGATAATGTGATAACCCTCACATAGGTATCAAGAGAAACAAGAAGCTTAATTAACATCTCACTAGAGACTTGTGAAAGAGCAATAGACTGAGTTACTGAAGGTAGCCAAATTCAATCCTTTAGTGTTTATGTAATGAGCTAACTCACAGTTGGTATTTGTTGTGAATTGCACAGTAAAAGAACTTACTCTGAGAATGCCTTTTTGTTGAGTCTTGAATGTCTTGTCCAAAATGTCTCATTTTTAACAAACTTTCAGAGCATTTGAGCCTGATCTGGATTCTGAACCTGGCCAGATTTAACACTGTCAGGCAGCATCTGCAGCTCTGGGTTAGGTAGCTGCAGGAGAATTTCCAGGGTAAGGCTGCACACTCCAGGTCTGCAGCCTGACTGGGCTTCGCCACCCTGCTGGAAGGGGTCTCAGGCTCCTACTGTGAAGCCAAGACTTACAGCTTTGGACATTTGGAAAAGACTTTTTGGATCTACTGGGCAGGCCTATGCCACCACTAAAGCACAAGCTGTAGGTAGGGTCTCCCCTGTTCCAGGGCACAGTCCTTTCATGGCTTGTTGTGGACCTAGGGGAGCAGACAGGAAAAAAAGTGTTAGATTTGTTGTTTTATAAGTCCCTGCCTTAAAGCAAATGATTTCCTTCTTGGGAACAAAATGTCCCTTAAATAAAAACATTGTATTTCTTATTCAATCCGTTAATGCTGCTGAAATGTTGGATATAATGATTGTAATTGCTTTTAAGGTGTCAGAAATGTACATGGGCATATCAAAACGAAGTATAGTCTACTTAAAACTGACCACATGTAGCAAGTAACAACAGTGTCTAAAATATTGTAACACTCTAAAGTTTAGAAATGTCTTTGTTTAAAAATAGAATTTACCCAACCCATGGATTTTTAAACAATTTTAAACCGTTACAACTGGGGTCATAAGAAAATACAATTGTATTATTTTATTTTTAGTCACTTTTCTTCAGGAATAGGATAGGCAAATTCCCTGAGTTCTTTGAAATGTTTTATTAAGCTTCAAGCTCTCATTTGTTCATGTGATAATTTTCCACGTCTAACTTCAATTTTATTAGAAAGGAAAATTTCTATAACTTGACTCACTCAGTCCCTGTTTCATGCTGCACTGCAAAGGAAAAACAGCTGTTTTTTCAGACATGTCTCAAGCAAGGTGATGTGCATTTCCATGTAACTCTTGCAAATACAGTGCTGCCACTTTTACCAAAAAAAAAAAAGTATTGTGAAATAGTTACATCCCTGAGATGTATTGTAGGGTGTTAGGAAATTAATCTTGGCCAGACTGAAGGTGGATTCTTAAAATAACTTATAGTGTTTTAGGCTTCTGTAACATTTTTGATGTAGAAGATCTGCTAAGAATATAGAATCATAGAATAGCTGGGATTGGAAGGGACATTTAAAGGTCACCTAGTCCAACTGCCTCTGAAATGAACCCCATCCAACCTGACCTTGATTCCAGGAATGGGGCATCCACAACTTCTCTGGGCAACCTGTTCCAGGGTTGCACCACTATCATAAAAAGTTCTTCCTCATATCTCGTCTGAATTTACCATCTTTTAGTTTAAAAACCTGCTGCAACAGGCCTTAGTAGAAAGCTGTCCTCATCTTTCTTATAAATCCCCTTTAACTACTGAAAGACTGCAGTGAGGTCTTCCCAAACCCCAGCTCTTCCAGCCTATCCTCACAAGAGAGGTGCTTCATTTTTGTGGCCCTCCTCTGGACTTGCTCCAACAGGTCCATGTCTTTTCTGTGCTGAGGATCCAGAGCTGGATGTAGCACTCCAGGTGGGGTCTCATGAGAATGGAATAGAGAGACAGAATCACCTCCCTTGCCCTGCTGGTCAGGATTCCTTTGATGCAGCCCAGGATATGGTTGGCTTTCCGGACTGCAAGTGCACACTGTCTGCTCGTGTCCAGTTTCTCATCTACCAGCACCTCCAAGTCCCTCTTTACAGTATAAAAAATGACCAATCAAGGACAAAATATATTTGTTCTGAAATTTAAATTCACATACTTTTTCAGACATTTCCCATTTCTTAATCTTTAAATTTGCAGGTTCTACAGGGAGTTTTCCTTAAAATTTACTATATTATGTCCGAAAGTCCTTGAGTTCAGCTAGCCAGAGGACCTTAGGACTACTGTCTCTAGCAGGTTTCCTATGACTTCCAGATTCCTTCTCAACGGGCATCCCTGCAGGTTTTCTGGACTATGAGATTTCAGAGCAATCCATCCACCTGGGTCTGTCTAGGCTAGCTGATGGGACTGCGAGTGTCAATTTCATTCAGCATCTGCAAGCTCAGGGAAGATGCTTTTAGAGGCAGCACAGAAAAAGTGTATTCCAAAAACATTTGTTTGTACTCTTGAGCTTGTGAGAAACCTAATATATTGGTTTAGTGTGACTCAGGCAAATATTATATATGAAAAATATGAGATTTTAACTAATTCAAAGTCCTTCAATCTTTGTGAGTTTGTACACATCATTACACAAATCATTGTTATATTGTAGTGTGTTATCTTTAGATAGAACAGGCTAAAAAATGTATAATGTAATGCTAGAAAAGGTATAAAACTGGTTGCTACTTGGGTACATAGGACAGAGATCTTAATCTAGTACATCCATTAATGATTGATCTCCAGCCATTGTTGCTGTATTTTCAGCTAGTAAAGTGTCATTTTTGTGTGTAATTTTGGCTGCTTCTCTGTGTATCTTCAATGAGTGAGGAAAAGACACACACCTTCTGCCCTTGGCTCACCTTGCAGGCAGACTGTGGAAGAAAGTTGGGGCATGAGGTGCTGCAGGCAGCTGCTGAGTTCCCAGGGACTGAGGGGACCATGTACTCTCACTGCCCACAGTACGAAGACCATGGTCGGCACTGGAGGAGACCAGGCCTGCAACAAACAAATATAAATAAAATATTTACCTTCTTATTTTGTGAACTTATACAAAATTAAGAGCCCAGCTTTGAGAAAATTACACTGGCAAAGTCTTCTCTGTTGTGGGCAGGATCTTGCTGTCTTCATTCAAGAAGGAATTTCATATTCTGGCCCTAGCTTACATTGTTAAAGAAATCTGGACATTTCTTAGAAGCCTGAAGGTTTTTGGCTACTAGAAATGCTAGAGATTTCCTCATGCTAAGAAAAACCGCAGGCTTCTCCAATTACAAATATAATTGTAATTCACAATTAGAAGTTACAATAAAATAACATTTCCTGAAGAACCAAAGACCAGTTTAAACTTGCAGTCATTATTTGCAGGGCAGGAAGGATGGAACTAGATTATAAGTAGAACTATTTACGTGGCTTATACATTTCCTTTAGTAAAAGAAATGTTATGCCCAATTTGGACACACTCTTAAAAAGGCAAAGTGAAGCATTTGGAATAAGAAAGGCATTTCTCAAATGTCTTTTTCATCTTCTCCATCATTCAGTCCCAAAGTGTTCAAGACACATTGTTGTCTGTCAGACTAAACAGAGAAAGGAAAGCATTGTTCAATTCTTGAAATATTTCAGTGCCCACACATCTTCAGTTCTCATGACTTTTTTTTTGTCCAGCCATTTGTGTCAATGATATTATCTATTCAGAGAAGTATGAGGCAATAGGATAGAATGTTAACTTCTATAATGTCTTTCATTCCATGTACTACCCCAAACAAATGCTTTACCAAGTTAAATAACATAGCTGTAGAATTAAAATATTCCAGAGGGAGAGGCAAGAAAAAAGCCGGTGTTTTCACTTGAAAGTGGAAGAGTGATGGCAGCTTCTAAGACCTGTTCTGGGATGCAAATTAGGATGTTCTTATAACCTTCAGTTCTGTATTTCAGGGACTTTGTTAAGGGCAGGATGCTCAAGCAGAATTTGGAAGACGGCATTTCCAAGGCAGGAAAACAGGGCAGAATGGCATTTCAGTTCTATTTAACCACTTCAGATCTATCCTGCTTTCATGTTTTTAATGATTGAGTAAAAAACTTAAAAGGATACAGTTTTCCAGACTAGCGTACATTGATGTGACTCTTAATTCTGCAGCACGATGCTGGTTTATACGAATTAGAGGTGTGATAGATCAAGAAAGTGGAAACATTAGGATTTTGTGATGTTTTGTAATTATGAGCTGAAACTTTCCTAAGTCTGTGAGATTTTTGATACACCTGGGTAAGATATTCTCTTTCTGTTCAGAGCTTAACTTCCAGCACACATTTGAACTTCAGTTCCAGTCTCAAGTTTTACATTAATCAGGTCTAAATTTTGCATCTTTAGTGCATTTTTCTCTCTTTTATCCTGTCCCTACTGTATGGAGACAGTTTACAAATATTGTCTCACTACTTAATCTGTTACTGATGAATCACTGTCTTGATAGAAATGTATACAAAAGTAAATGCTAAACTAGAGTAGAGCATAATAACATCACAGCAATCTATTTGGCAGCAGGCTCATTAAAATAGTCATGGAGATAATTTTTAAGTCAGTATAAACATGAGTAGTAAATGCTGTATCTTTGTGCTTTCCAAGGAAAATTGTACATAATCAAAGTGATAGACTCCTTACAAATATTGGATTAGTCACATGTAGTGATTTATGGAAGTAGACTGGTCATCCTCATGAGAGCCAACAGGTACACCTTTTCTCTTTGACATTTGTTAGTCATTTAAAAGGTCAAAATACGTATGCTTGACTTTGAGACTAGCATAAAATTACCCTGGGAAATGCCCTGAAGTCTAAATGCCTACAGAAAGAAAGATGTATTTTTATAATTACCCAGATGTTGTGAAGAAGCAGTGATGAGATGAAGAGGGTGTAAATTCTCCCCTCCTTGTACAGTGGAAAGTGTTTTCAGTTTTATACTACTACCCTAATTCTGTGAATGAAAAATATAAAAATTATATGTAAAATAGAAAAATTCTACTTGGAAGAGACAGGTTATATTTAACTGAATCTTTAAAAATGAAGAGGCAGTATAGATGAATATATTTGTTTACATTTAGGCATGAAATAAAGCTTCACATAATCCAGTAACAGACAGCTTAACAGTCTTCCAGTAGTTTAACAAGGATGGAACAGCAGTGTAGGTAGTGGTATTTAAAAGTTCTTAGTTATTGCTTGGTGTTTGAGGTTCTGCAATCCTACCCTTGAATTTATGAATATATTTGTAAAACAATTCTATACTTTAGTCAAAATTGAGGATTTTTTAATTAACAACCTGGCTTTGGAAGGAGAACTCCTATAAAAAAGTCATGACAGCAGCAGCTGGCATGGGTCTACATGATACCTTTTAAAAGAAACTTGATATGGGTATGTCAGCTGGTCAGTAGATTGCATCTGCACCTCTCTTGAGCTTCAGCTAGAGGAATATGCAACAGGAGGGTGAAACGAGTATTTCCTACTGCTTTATCCCTGTACTATTTGCCACAAGTACCATTGTCACAAGCCTTTTTTTGTGTTATTCGTTCACCCCTGCAAATGTTCTTCAAAGAAACGTCAGGGATCTATAGAGCTAAGCTTAATACTGTTTTTTGAAATATAGTATAAAATGCTGCAGACCAGAATCCAACATGTGAGATGGTCTGATCATTCCCACTCATACAAACAGAAATGACCACATTAACTAGTGACTCAAATTTGGTCCAGCTGGAATCTTTAGGTGTATTAATAATTTTTGAAGGTACTAAGCAGAAAGCTATTTCTCTGCCTTCTGAAATAAATTGTGAGTTCCTCAAGGAACAGGAAATAACTGATAGTCCTCTTCATGTAAAACCTTGTTTATTTTCCTTTTAATATTCTCAGAAAATCAAACTCTAACACATAGTAACTATTCTCAAAATCTGGGCTAAATACTCTGTGCTATATTGCCCAACTGGAGAAGTAAAGAGGAAATAATTATCTCTCTTACATATTACAGTGTATAGCTATTCAATGACAGCATTCTTCAATTAAAAAAAGAATTTGAATTGAGTAGATCCAAGTCCTTCTGGTATCTTTCTCTACTTGTATATCAGTGTACAAGCACTGATACTTCTGCTCTGATCATCTCAAGAGCATCTCCTATAAGGGCTGGATGTATTTCAGTGCTAACCATATGACATAATTTTTGCAACAAAATGCTGAAAATATTTTTTAAAATCAAAGGTTCAACTAGCTTAATGTCATGCTTGTAACAGTGGACAAATATGGTTGCAAAAAGGATTTCAGAAAGGGCCAATGTACAGATATTTCTACATCATACTTTCCTGACATTCTGGGATTTCCTAATGCAACAATAATATTTCTCCATTAGAAACATAAATTGTGTACCCATTACTTAGTTGTGGGCACCTGTCTTATGGAAAATAAGCATGTCCAGACAAGCATGTATGCACACACACATAGATGGTTGTTGTCAGTGTCTTAATACAGATGTAGATAATTTCCGTTCTAATGCCAAAGTGCGTTCTTGGTCTATGTGGGCCATGACACATCAGTGTGTTTAAAGTTTTCACTGACTATCTAGTAAGTACACCCTTGCTGGCTCAGAACATCCAACCTTTGTGCATCAGTCCTCAAAGACTGTGGACAAAAAACATGAATCACAGAGAATCACAGAAACTTTAAGGTTGGAGGAAACCCCCATGATCATCTAGTCCAACCATCAATTTAGAACTATAATCACCCTAAACCACATCCTCAAGTGTCACATCCAGACACCTCTTGCACACTTCAAGAGATGGTGACTCCACCACCTCCCTGGGAAACTTACTTTATCTAATATTTAATCTGAATCTCTCCTGGCATGACTTAAGGCCATGATATTTCATTGCACAAAATAGTAAAAAAAAAAAAGGGAAATTTTCGTTGCCTTTTGAGCTTTAGGTTTGGGGAATGTTTTTTGACCCTATTTTCCCCCCAAAGATTTAAAATAAAAATTTGCTTCCAGTTCTTGTGGTGTCATGTAGCCACATCTTCAAATACTCTGAGCAGTAAGAAAAGCAGCAAATACAGCTAGCATTGACACAGCAAGTAATTTTTAGGTAAAAAGCTTCAGTCAGGCTTTCACAGCCACTGCTACATTCCTTCTTTATGATGTTTTAGAAGTTCCAGACAGAAGAGGAAGTGCTGAAATACTCAGAGAAAGGCACTTCTCTGCTCCAGAATGGAGTCCTGTCTGGAACTCAGTGTGAACCACTGGACCTCGTAAGGGAAACTGTCCTTGGGTGAGGCTGATTCTGGCTTCTACAAACCTATGGCAGCTGAAGACTTGAGCTAAGATGCAGGGCAATAGACTGTGACCTTTTGTGTGCATTCTTCCCATAATTATACAATAAAAATGCAGACTGTTATTTCTATCTTGCTAAATATCAGCTGTGAGTTTGAAACTGTCCAAGATCCCAAACAACACACTTTCCCTTTAACTCAAAAGCTAGAAGTAGGTAAAAGCCACAAGTTGGAGATCAGGGATAGCAGTATGTCCTACAAAAAGAGGCATAATATGACAATACTGATTGGATTTGTGTTTGCCTGTTGGGTAGAAAATGGAATTTTTCCAAGACCTTCTAGGAAAAGGCAGTATGGAGTCCTTTTGGGATGCCAGAAAACATTGACAACCCTCTGGTGGGATAGCCTTTAGGAAGGTTAGTGAATGGGTTGAGGGAAGGATTTGAAGAAAAAGAAGTCATCATTGTGGACTTTCCATAAACGGTGAGGTAAAACGTTAAGAAAGAATAGCAGAGGAACAAGAGTTTTTTTATTTACTGAAATTATATTTGCCAGATGAAGCATCATTATTTAATGAGAACAGGTGATAACAATTCCTGAGATGCTATCATGGGTCTCATGTCCATTTAATTCTTTCTCATCTGTGTACCTACAAAATCAGAGTGGGAAGAGAGCTCTGGGGTCAGTTCAGCAATTGTCTTTTGTTGCAGTGCGTGAAACCGCAACATGTTTGGTCAAGAAGCCACTGGGCCCAGGGTTAGTGGGCAGGCTCGGAGAGTCTCTCCCCAGGTTAGGGCGAGTTCCCACCAGGCCTTGCATTCACATGTAGATTCCCTGTATTTGGTTGGCCTGTTGGTCCTCCACCCTGTTTTATGTGTCTCTTTGAATATGTATGTATTTCTCTTAATATGTATAAGTTCTAGAACCTTCCACGCCACTTGACACCTCATTGGCCCCTTGTTCCCTTGACCCTCCCCACACTTTCCCCATTGGCCCGTACCCTGTTATTCAATCCCTCTCTGCCCCTTGGCCCTCACCCTATTGGTTTCGGTTTTGTTTTCCTCCATCCCTTGTACCTTCCCCTATATAATCCCTGGACACCTCTCTCGGTTTGCTCTTTGTCCTTGGACCCTTCAGAGTAATAAACCCTTTGGAACCCACACAAAGAGTACCTCTCGACTTCTTCGTCTGTGCTGACGCTCGCCTACCATCTGCAAGTTGGGGACTGCTCCCTTAGCTGCGGAGCCAGCCACAAACCACTGCAGCAGCCCTTGCACAGTCTGCAGGAAGGACACTGTGCCTCCGTGGGCAACCCAGCCAGCGTCAGTCTTTTTGGCATGAACTTGGGCTTGTCTTCCAGATGATCAGAGAAACTTACTGAGCAGTGTCTTGTATTCAGTGATAGTGCAGAAGGTATCATAGATCTTTCTGATATTTAGTTGGCTTTGTGCCTCCACCAAACCATGGCTACTGAGGTAGGTATGCAAAGCTTTACATCATGCTGGCTGAGCTTTTCCTGTATAATAAGGAATACTTGCATAAAGTTAACCCAGAGTAAATTATCTACCTTGCAGCTGTGTGGTGCTTCAGAAGGGCCTGGAGCACTTGAGTAGTTAGTTGGTTTGTGTTCACCATGGGTCTGATAAACCAGAAAGGAATTCTTTTCCCCTCCTGAGTGCTTTCTGAAATACTTGTGTATCATGTACCTTTCATGCCACTTCATTAATTTCCTCTGGTTCTCAAAGTATCTTGTACTTTTATAAAAAAGGGTGAATGGTGAACTTTGTCTCATGATAAGATAAGAATTAACAGGCACAGCAGATTTAAATGAGTTGGATTAAAGTCAAGTCTGTCAGCACAGCTCATTGGCATAGCAAAAAGATGAAGATGTGAGTTATGATGTATCTCCTGTGTGTTGTAATTTTTTGCATATGGAATAGTTAAGGAGAAATATTAATGGTAGTTTCAATGTATTTCACTCTGATGTATTATCTAGAATTTACATACATTAGAGGTAACAAATGGAGATGTTTTGCTCCCTGATGAAGAAATTACTTTACAAATTAATTTCTTGTAATCAAAACTTTTTCCAGACGTATGCTACATTCTGCAATAATTTTGTTAGGAATGTGTTGTAGATCCAGAAGAGAATTTCTAGTGAAGATGAAATGCAGTTGCGGAGCAGGTATAGTCCAGTGTGCAGAGCCATCTGCCTAATTCCAATGAAAAACATAAATCTCCAACATCCTATAAACTGTTAGTGCTCTCTTTTCACCCAATCCCCTCATGACCAAGCATCAGAGGTTCCTTTGAGGAATTATGTTTTCTGTAGAGTCTGCTAATACTTAAATGTATTATGGCTTAAAATAAATGTGAATAAAAAAGATGAATTTTCAAGTATTTTTAAAGAAAATAGAACTTAAACCCATGAATTTGGGGAGTCACAGCTGTGCGTTTTGCCAAGAACAGCAAAATTAAGCCAAAAGGTTTTCTTCTTTTTTTTCCTTGGTCATCCATCTTAAATGCAAATGCTCCTATTTCTGCTTATGTTGACACTGAAAGTAGAATAATCAGGTTTTTAACAGGATTTTACTGTGGTGGGAATCAAATCCAGTATTATCCAATGACTTTGTGAAGGAAATTATTAACTCTGGAGAAATGACTACAGACAAACTTGGAGAGGCCAACAGAACCATAAGCAAAATTTATGACTATCCATAATGTTGTTTTTGGTACAAAGGAAAATGAATGAACAAGTGCAAGAATAGGAAATAGTTGAACTTTGTCAGATATTTTTTGGTGTTCTGAAGAGGACTGTGAGTAAATCAGCAAGAGAGAGAAAACTCTCAGGTATGTCCACAAAATGACCTCTCCTTAGATGAAGGATGGTGAACCGTGGCTCCTCAGGTGAGTGAAGGTTACAGCCAAAGCAGGTCATGCTTTAGGCAGAACTGGAGTGCACTTTGGAAGTCAATCTGAGTGTGGAAAATAGGGAGGTGATAGGAAGTGGGGTTAGTAAAATAGGGAACAGCAATTTTGACACATTGAATACATTACTCCTGTGTAATAAATGAACATGCAAGGCACAAGAGCACATGCTCTAGGACTGGGTCTTGCTTGCTTTTCAGGCTATAAATAGACCTGAGTTTATTTTGTGTTGCCCTTGGATCTGGCAATATTATATCTTGCCAAGAAAGAGTTACCTTTTCATTGCTTCTGCCACCTTTTCCACATTCACCTGTGGTGACAAGCTGAAAGGGTTGATACAGTAAAGCAGAAATGTTTCCTTATGTGCTTGTTTCAATTTTGAGCTTTAAGGTTGCTCCTCCTTTGCCCTCTAAAGAAAGCAGAGCAGTGCAGAGCTATGTAAACAGCTTCTGGGTTGCCAGATAATAGAATTCCCTCATAAATTAATGAGAAGATGGGCACTCAGGTGAGAACAGCTGAGGCTCTGTGATTGTAATTTTTTCCCATGTATATGCAAGTCTGGGTTTTTTAATACATGAAAATGCAGAGATTTT
The DNA here is from genome assembly GCA_013397815.1 of Aleadryas rufinucha. Lineage (NCBI taxonomy): Eukaryota > Metazoa > Chordata > Aves > Passeriformes > Aleadryas > Aleadryas rufinucha. The sequence goes on along the minus strand of VZTH01003422.1, from coordinate 8,016 downwards.
TGCTTTGTTTCTTGCATTCACTATTCTAACATTCTTCTTTTTTTTTTATAAAGAAGAATTCATTATCCTTTGGTAATTTTGATTTTAAAGGACTTACATAAACACTTATTTATTTTTACTAAACACGGGCCTGAAAAAGCATGTGTTTAAAAAATAATTTTGGGGTGAGGTTGAGAGTCATGGAGACAAGAAAATCTAGATGGATTTTTTTTTTTTGAGAGAAGAAGAGACAGGAGTACCTTCTGTGAAAATCACATCTTTGAGGAAAAAATCCTCAGATGTTTTCAGTTTTCTGCTTCCTTCAGGTATAAGATGAAACAATAGCTTCCTTCCACAAAACAGCTATGTTTCCTTTCATAATAAAGTGAATTGAAGAGCTTTGACTTTGGCCAGATTAAAAAGGGGACACTGGTACTTGTTGTGAAGTGTGTATCCTATCCTCCTACTGCACAAGTAGGAGAGCTGCAAACAGAGCCTTTTTCTCTACACTGCGATACTCAGTTGAACTCAGTACTTGGAAACACGATTCTGTGTGTATTTAACTTTCGATGCACGAATAATTCAGCTGAACTCAAGTTCACATGTGATTCCACACACCCTTCTTGGGAAAGTAGTCATTACTGCTGGGAATATTCCATGGAGCTACGTGTATAAGGGCCACCTGTATCGAGAACAAGTATAGACAGTGTTGCCAGGGAACCCCAGGAGATTTGGGAGCGCACGACAGCAAGAACAGACTGAAAGGGTCTGTCCTGTACTGCTTACACTGCAGAACTACACACTCTGGATTATAATCAGCCCCTTGAGGGCTGCCAGTTTATCCTGCCTGTATTTACTGCAAATCATTCTTCTCTGCTGGGTGTATAGCTGCTGTGACACTGCTGAGGTCATTTTACTTGAGCCAAGGCGGCAGTCGCTACAACGAACAACTTCTTTGGCAAAACATTGACAGCTTTATGGTGAAAGTAATTTCTGAGTACCTGGAGTCCAGCACGTCCTTATCTATTTTTGTGTCAGAGGTTTTTAAGGTTTTGGCTACACCATTAAAACTAGTCAGTCAGGTAGATCATATTAACCAGCCATCTTTCTTCTCTCTGACACTGTACTCACAAGCCCATCCTTGCATAAGGGTCAGAATGTTGCTATTTATATATTTCTGTTTGGTTTTGGACCATGTCACCACTTGTTTTCTTTTTTCATAGCTTCTTAAAATCAAGATTCTTGTCTTTGCCCTCAGGGCATTTCTTGGTTTAACTCATCTACAGTGGAGGACAGCTGTAGTTGTTACTCAGGAAGAGACCCACTGAGATCAAAGACTAGCTATGCAAATTGTCTATTCTTTGCACTTTATTTTGTTGTCATGGTGTCACCTCTATCTGTCTTGTCTGAGCATTTCTTTCAGCATTTTGTCACCTGCTTCTGTGCTAAAACATGGGATGTCCTTTCTGAATGAGCCAAAAGACTACAATACTGACTCTTAGAATCATAAATTCACAGAATATCCTAAGCTGGAAGGGACCCACAAGGATCGTCAAGTCCAACACCTGGCCCTGCACAGAACAGCCCCAAGAATCACACCGTGTACCTGAGAGCACTGTCCAAATGCTTCTTGAGCTCTGTCAGGCTTGGTGCTGTGACCACTTCCCTGGGGAGCCTGTTCCAGTGCCCAGTCACCCTCTGGGTAAAAAACCTCTTCCTAATATCCTCTTCCTAAACCTCCCCTGACTCAGTTTCGTGCCATTCTCTTGAGTTCTGTCACTGGGCCCCAGATTGAAGAGATCAGTTCCTCCCCCTCCTTTTCCCCTCTTGAGGAAGTTTTAACTGCAATGAGGTCTCCCCTCAGTCTCCTCTCCTCATAAGGCTTCCCTTCAAGGCCCTTCACCATCTTCGTTGCCCTCCTTTGGATGCTCTCAAATGCTTTAATGTCTTTTTTACATTGTGGCACCCAAAACTGCACACAGTGTTCAAGGTGAGGCTGCCCCAGAGCAGAGCAGGGCAATCCCCTCCCTTGCCCGGCTGGCGATGCTGTGCCTGATGCGCCCTGACAGGATTGGCCCTTCTGGCTGCCAGGGCACTGCTGGCTCATGTTCAACTTGCCATTGACCAAGACCCCCAGGTCCCTTTCTGTGGCACTGCTTTCCAGCATGTCATGCCCCAGTCTGTCTTTACATGCAGGGGTGCCCCACCCCAGGTGCAGAATCTGGCATTTGCCCTTGATACGCTTCACACAGTTGGTGTCTGCCCAGCCCTCTAATTTATCCAGGTCTCTCTGCAGGTCCTCTCTGCCTTCTGGGGAGTCAACAGCTCCTCCAAATTTAGTATTGGCAAACTTAATTAGTAGTTTTGTTTGGTTTTTTTTCCTTGTTGTTGTTTAAAGGACTCTTGTGTACTTTGCTTTTGCTGTGTACAAGGTTTTAGTCAATGTATACAGTAAGAGGTATCTGTATACATGAGGATTTGTGAACACAATATAAGTGTACACTGGCAACTGCATTCCTTAGCCTTTGACCATTGTGTGATTAGCTCTCTGGGCTTTGTATGTGGTTCTTTAGACACTAAAGCAAATTAAAAAAAAAAGGAGGCAGGACCATGAATTCACATAGCTTTGTCTTCTGCCTCTGAAAATTGTGGATACAGTCCTCTTAACAGCAAAAATAAAACCAAATTGATGTGGATGACGAAAACAGAACATCTGTTGTTTCAGACACTAATTTAAGGTCAGGAGATAAAAGTGAGTGGTAACAAGGAGTGTCTTAACAGACTCCTGCCCTGCCATCAAGGCTTTGAATTTCAGTTCCTCTCTTCCAATCTTCACTGCTTCACAGAAGTATTATAGAAAGTAGTTAATTGGCCATTGTTTGTGGAATTAGTTTCTAACTGCAAATGAAGAACAATACAATTTTCTCAACTTTGGCTGGGACGTGACATTTTGGTTCCATTTCAATGGGTGTAATAATTTTCTATTTTGGTATGGCTGCTTGCTGAAAGGGAAATAGGTTTGCAAAGGAATTTTTGGAAAATGCTTTGTAAGGAATTGATGGAAGAGACTGGTATGAAAACTAGACAGATGTTACAAATTCTAGAATAAAACCAAGTTCTGGTCAGTGGCAGTAGAGACCACAACCACCTTTAATAGACATGATCTGCATTTAAGTGGCAGATAAACTTTGTTCTGTTTGACTTGTGATATTTAGAAGGAAGAAGTAAAGACAATGACATCTTTCATTAGCTTCTTCCATCAAGTTTGCTATTTAAGCCTTTTCTCAGAAAGTAACAGAAGTTTTATTTTATTTAAATTGTTACGTTAATTAAATGAAAGGCAGCACTGCATTTCAAACCTTTTTATTTTTTTTCCTTCCTCTGAGATAAGATACCAGAGTAAAGTTATAGATATACAAAGAGCATGTATGTTCAGGAAATAAGTGTTGTATCTCATCTTTATTTCAGAAACTTCAGCAGTGGACTCCCTCAATAGGCAGTAATCTCCAATACCAGACATTCCTAATAATCTGAAGAGTTCAGGTAAGTGTAATAATATATTTGAATTATATACAGGATCACATCCTACTAATTTTTTTAGAGGTTCATTCTTTCACATACTGATACAGAAATAAGATTTGAATGAGTTCTTATGAGCTTTTCTTATGAAATTTTACTCAACCACTCAGTATTCTTATAACTTTAAATACTACAGGAGGCTTTTCCTGTTTGAAGGGCTGACAACTGAAAAGTGTGTTTGAGTGGTATGTTCCAGAGACCTTGGGAAGTGTGAGGAGGACAAGGAAGGTGCATGCGTGCGTTGGCTGTTTTCCATTATATTCCCAAGCTTGCTTATTTTTTTGTGCTCTGGTGTCTGAACTACTCTTATATTCTGTGTATAGAACTTCAAATTTGTAAAAATACTGTCACTGGAGAGCTTGTCCCACTTATATTAGCAACTTTGTGTCTCAAAAATGTATATATTTCCAACACCTCAGTGATGCAAAGAAGTATTATCATTCCCATTTTAAGTGCAGAAAGTGTGCAACTTTCCAGCATGTCATAGTCTCCCTTTTTTCAAGATGAAAATTAAATATGCAGGTGCAGGACTCAAGCTCAGTTCTGGCATGATCTTCCCCTGCATTAGAAAGAGAGAAATTGTACTTTTTCTAATCCGGAATTAGAATTCTTCTTTAGCCTAGATGTGCTGGTTAGCTTTTAGTGTATGAGCAACAAATACGCGACCTACCAGCTCCTAGAAAAAGAATTAGTTCTAAAGGCTGAATCCTTGGACTCATAAATTTCTTCAAGTATTGAGCCCTGCGACCTTCATTTAAGATCTCTGAGTTCACACAGCATCATACTTAACCCTTCTTTCCTATTTGACTTTATTATTTCGCTTAAATAGTGTCACCTTCAAAGCATCTGAATGGTCCTCCAGAAATCTAAGCTTAGTTCCTGGTCTTGCCACAAGCTTCCTTCAGCCAGCACTTTATATTCCCTGCTTTCAGTGGGTTATGGATTTAGGACTTTTGGCCTGGGAATGTGGGTGAAGAGACTTTGATTTTTCTGTAACTCCAGTACTACTATGATGCAACTCCAAATAATCATATTAATACTGTGTTTGTGTACATAGACATACATTGAGTCTCTCTCCCTCACACCTGTGTCGTGATTTGGGCACATGGAAAGAAAAATAAATAATGCAAAAATGTAATAATTTAGGACTTGTCAGGCTGAGGGATGCTATCTCTCTGCACAATCTCAAGAAATCATGATGAAGTGCCTAGGCAGGGAAGAGACAATGCCCTGGAGGTTGTTTCCCATGTGTGCTGGGGTGTTTTTTTCTCCACCCCCTCTCCTATTTTACTGTTCTTCTTTCTATCACTGCAAAAATTCTCTAAGACATACTACCATTAACTAATGCATATGCAAGTGACTTAATTAAAATAACTTCATTTATACTGAACACAAGAAATAAATGATATAAATTAAAACAATTGTTGTCCACATCAAAAAGATTTTAGCAGTAAGACAGATGAGAAACACACAGGCAGCAGAACATGGTATATATATTCTGATAATTAAAAAAAAATAAAATTGCCTTTAATCTCAGTTTAATTATCCTATTAACCAAATAATAGTGTAAGCATTTTATTTCTGTTGACTCTGAAGGAAGAAATTCAGTGAAAATTATGAAAATATTTTACAAGTGATGTGATTTAACAAGTTACATGGTGATATACGTTGTTGGGGTGGTTGCTGTTGAAATGGTAGTAATGGCTGTAGGTGAAGGCTCCTTTTGTGTTAGGTGCTGCACAAACACTGTGTGAGGAGAAATCACAGCAGTGAAGAGAAATCACACTGGTGAGGAGAAATAGGGCTATAAGATCTCTAAAACAAAGGCAGAAGAATCTGCAGGTAAGTGGAGAAATTACTTATGTACCTCCAGAGGTGACAGAAGAATAAGGGGCAGAGTTAAAGCAAAAGACTTAACAGTGATTTAAAACCGATTTAAAAAATCCAGTAGTTAATGAAAACTAATCTTCCATTTTTACACTAGGAAAACTTAGACAAATGCATAGAGAGGCCGCAAAATGCAACTAGTAAGACACATAAACTAAAGCCTGTCAAGGCTAGCATTAGATCTTATAACTTGACTCACAATTCCTTGCAGTGAGTAAATCATACTGCATAAAATTATTCGTTGTGTGTTTTAGCTATCCATTCTCTGATTAATTTTGAGGAAATAAAGCATCATCATAAATAATTTTAAGTCAGTAGAAACAATATACTTAGTCTGCAGGGTTTTCTTTCCCTAAAGGTCTGCTTTTCTTGATTCCCAGATAAACTGGAACACCTCTGGCAAACATGATCACTATGCTTTCCCATATTTCAAAGATAGAAGGAAATCCCTTAGGCTGTATGAACAATGTCTGGCTTGCCTGCCTTTTGTAGAAGCCTGAGTATTCAAAGAAAAGCCAGTGTTTCTGCACAATACAGTAAAACAGAGACTGCCTTTGGACGGCAATTGCCTCAAATACTTTTTATGGAGTTCAATGACCCTGCTCTTTTAGAGCAGATGGTGTCAGCTGCAGGTAGTTTCACCATGGCTTCTCTTTTTTTTTCTTTTTCTCTCTAAAAACTATTTATTTTATCTTTAGTGACTCAGCTACTTTTGCCAAAAAGGCTTTTTAGTTTTTTATTCCTCACAATGGGACAGATAATGGTGTTGAAAGGTATTGTAGCTGGCATAGCCTGAAGGCACTGTAAAGCTGGGTAAAATACTTTGTCTCTTTCTCACTGTTTAATCTTGGCTTGCAGTCATACTGATTTATTAAAACAAAATGGAAAAAACTCAACCCACCCCAATATTCCAGCTTGATTTTTATCAACCCTTTTATGAAAGGGTTTCTGTGCCAAGAAGATACCTGGTTAGTTCCAGAGCGTTGTTTTCCAGCATAGCCAGATTATGAATTATATTTCTTTTTAAGGGCCAGGTCAGAGTTTTGGACATCATTTACCTCTCCACAAACAAAGCAAATATATAAAATGGATTTTATTAATTAACCTATCCTGATATTGCAAGGTGTTGACAAGAGGGCACAGTTGTATTAGAAATCTGGATTTCCAGATGAAATTTGAAATCTTCCTGAGCTGTTATGGCTTTGTCTTTTCATCAACATACCCCAAGATCTATACTTTCTTCATATTTCCAGTATAATTTCAGATTGCTGTCAAATCTTTATCAGATATCTCTTTGTTTCTGACCCTGAATATTTGGAGTTGAACTCCTGAACTTGCCAGTTCCAAACCCTATGATCATAGCAGTGATGCAAGAAGTCAGGAGCCAACTGGAAATTCAGTTGCAAAAGTGAAATTCAGAACTACAAGCATATAATGACCCCAAAGAGACATTTCTGGTGGGGCGGGGGGGGGAAATCTTGGAATCTGCTATTCTAGAAATGAAGTGGTGGCTGTCAGTTGCTGTTATTGTTGGCTAAACTATGACAGCAGGCTGAACACTGGAGAGCGACACACATGAGGACTGTATGTGATCTTGCAACAGGATATTTTAACTGCAACCCACTGGAGTGAAAGGGATACCAAAACTGTACTGAGAGGTATCTATGGCAGAATGAGACTGAAATTACTGCCCTTCAGTGTTATTTTGCTGCAAGAACTGAGGCTGACTATAGGCTCCCTACCTGGTATTCCCAATGAACTCTGGATGTACATCACATTTAGATCAACCCTAGGGACATTATCTACTTGCCCAGGCAGTCTCTTGCTTTCCAGTCGCCTCTTTTAAAAGAGTTGGTCCAAAAGTAAAGACTGATAGTTTCTCCTATCATGATTCTGATGTTGCTGACCATAGATGCACATGGGATTTATAGTGTGATTTGAAACTGAGTCTTTTGTGTATCTGTCTGGGTCATATGATTATACGGGAACACAGAAGGTTCTTCAAATACTGTGGGTGTAAGCTCTAAGAGCAAAGAGTATTTTGCATAATACGCCTTGTAAATGGGGACTTCAGACTAGAAGGTTCTTTGTTGCCTTCTGTTACTTGTTCTTTCTGTATCATTGAAAACATTTCCTTTATTCACCATGAGATTCATCCTGACCAGGATATGGTATATATTCTCTGAGCCACTTCATTCTATCATTACTGTGTATTTTTTTCATTATGACATCCTAGTTAGTATGTTGTTCAGTCTTAAAAACTAAGCAAAGTTGAGTCTAGGTGGTAAGTGGATGAATGTCTTCCAAGAAAACATCAGTGTTACACAGGAAATAGAATTAGTGATTCATAACAAAATTATGATTCTTTGACTTGAAATATTTAGAAATAATAAATCTGTATTTTGAAGAGGTAAAAAAGCTGAATTATTCTCTTCAACGTAAACCATGAGGTTTTGGTTTTAGAGTTTGTCTGAATTTTTTTTGTATGTATGGGAAGCCTCTCTGTCTTATATGAATTGCATGGTGCTGCTTTACTGCTGCCCTTTAGTAATGCTGCCGGTGCGTGGCTAT
>VZTH01003420.1:84344-118227 GCA_013397815.1 Aleadryas rufinucha | reverse complement strand
GGCGGGCGCTGCCCACGGGCGGGGAAGAGCGGGCGGCGGGCTCCGCCCGCAGCAGCCTGCGGCGTGTCGACCGGCTCTCCGTGGTTGTGTCTGGGCCCGGCCCGCGGCAACGGGGTCGATCGCGGTCAGCCGGAGGTGAGGGGCGCTTGAGCTGCCGTCCGCGGGCGGCGGGAGCTGGGGCGGCGGCGGCCGAATCCACCCACGGGCGCGAACGTGGCGGCGTGGCCCGCGTGTTTGCCCTCTCGGAGCCGGGGAGGTCGTGGAGCCCCTTGTTCTGTGCCGGCGAGTGGCGGTCACGGCCCGGACGAGGGACACACGCGGAGTACTGTCCACTCCAGGAGCTGCCCCGTGGCAGCAGCAGCCTGGGCTCGGCCTGGCACAGGCTCCCCACTCCTCCCTCTTGTGCGGGTGCGGGATTCAACCGGGTTTTTATTTCTTCTGTTTTACAAATTAGAGAAGACTGTACAAAGTCATTAACCTTAATCTTTTTGTAGTACAGAGCAGTTTTATATTATCTTTTTTTTTTTCCTGGGGCTGGCTATTTTAAACAATTGCAGATTTAAAAGGCATCATTTCTTATACGTAGGGATTAAAGGAAAAACCTCTGCTTTTGCTTTGGTAACTGTTGACTCTTGTCAGAGTCTTGTTAAGGCAACTTGGAGAGAGACCCCATTTCACAATGTGTCTGTTGACTGAGGGGCTGGCGAGTCCACAGCTCCACAGGTACAGCAAACCAAGTTGCTATTAGTCTCGCTTAAATGTGCTGATAACATTGTGACAGAACATAAAAGCAGCTTTTTAAGAATTGTCCCCAAAGACAGAATAGCATATTTTTTTTCCCTGAATGTTGATGATTGTTTTGTGAAATATGTGTGCGTGTTCTGGCTCGCTGCTGTCATTTGCAGTCATTAATGATGTCTGTAGTGTTCAACTCTGTGAACCTCATGAAGTTCAACAAGGCCACGTGCAAAGTTCTGCACCGCGTTGGGGCAATCTCCATTACCAGTATAGTCTGAAGGATGAACAGATCAAGAGCAGCCCTGAGAAGAAAGACTTGGGGTACTGGTGGATGAAGGACTGGAAATTACCTGGCAATGCACACTGGCAGCCCAGACCCCCGTGTCCTGGGCTCATCCCCACAGCGTGGGCAGCAGGGAAGGGGGGAATTCTGCCCCTCTGCCCCACTCAGGTGAGACCCCAGGTGTACCTCCAGCTCTGGGGCTCCAGCATAGGAAGGACATGGAGCTGGTGGAGTGAGTCCAGAGGAGGCCATGGACATGCTCCACAGTCTGGAGCCCCTCTGCTCTGGAGAGAAGCTGGAGATCTGTGCGTATTTAGCCTGGAGAAGAGAAGGGTCTGTGAACACCTCATTGCAGCCTTCTAGTATTTTAGGAATCCATTCAGTGCCAGTGCTGGCAGCTCAGGGTGCAGTTGCAGTGCAAGCTGCAGGTTGAGCTTTGGGTGGCCAGGGCAAGAGGATGTGAATTGCCGACCCTTTTCTTAACAAAGGGCATGGGGACCTGTGGCTCAGCCAGGTGGGGGACACTCAGAGACACTCAGCAGCAGCTGACAACCCCCAGACTTTCCTGCCCTTAGAAAGGTTGTAAAAACCCAGGGGTTCCTTTGTTCAAGGTTCCTCATTGGAGATACCAGCTCGAGCTGTAATTTTGTTATTGCACTAAAATTAAATTATTTTAAGGATCCAGATGTCTGAGAGTGCTATAGGAAACCTAGGGTTGCGCTGGTAAGGAAACCTGGTCTGACTGTGTGGGGGTGCAGTTGTGCAGGNGGGGTTCCTTTGTTCAAGGTTCCTCATTGGAGATACCAGCTCGAGCTGTAATTTTGTTATTGCACTAAAATTAAATTATTTTAAGGATCCAGATGTCTGAGAGTGCTATAGGAAACCTAGGGTTGCGCTGGTAAGGAAACCTGGTCTGACTGTGTGGGGGTGTAGTTGTGCAGGACCTCGGTCCCAGCTCAGGTGGTGCAAGAGTGACTGTCAGGGTGGCTCCTGGATGGTTGGACAGGGAAGTTGTCTTGCAAAGAACTTAATGGGGGCTTGTAAGAAAGATGGAGAGAGACTTCTTACGAGGGCCTATACTGACAGGATGAAGGGCTAACAGTTTAAACTGGCACGTTAGGTTTAGTTTAGGCATAATGAAGAGGAGATTTATTGGGGGTGGGGGGAGGCCCTGGCACAGGGTACCCAGAGAAGCTGTGGCTGCCCCAGCCCTGGAAGTGTCCAAGGGCAGATTGGATGGGGCTTGGAGCAACCTGGGATAATGGAAGGTGTCCCTTCCCATGGCAGGGAGTGGAATGAGATGTACTTTAAAAGTCCCTTCCAACCCAGACCATGCTGTGATTCCATGAGCTCTACCATTTTTAAAAATTGCCTGTGGGCTGTTTCAAAAGTGTCTGTCAGATGTATCTAATTTAATTATTGAGATCAGGTATGGGGGCTTGGTCATGTTCTATTCCAAGCCACAAAATGGTTAACTTTTACAGAAATTTTATTTTTTAAACCTTGAAAAAATAGAACAGTCAATGCCAGAATAGTTTGTAGAGGCAGTGTTACTTGGTTTTCTTTTTCTGTCTTTGAAGACTTTTTTGAAGAGGCAGCTATCAAAGCTACAGTGTAAATATATGAGCTAGCAGTAAACATGTGAATAATGAATTCCCAAGATCACAGCAAGAAAATGAATGTTGGTTTAATTATTTTTACACCACTGAGTAATCCACTTACGTAAGCCATTTATTTATTTGTGTGTAGCAGTCTGCTGCACAATTCTGTGTAGTTACTGTGATGGTGAAGAGTATTTTATATCAGGGGTTGTCCATAATTTACGTGACAGTATCACTGAATCTTGTTTTAGTAAGTGCCAGTCTGCCATTTTAAATATACACAGTATTGACTGAAAAATTTTTCTTGCTGTCTATTAATTCCAAAAGTTAAATTAGTGAGCTGATCAAGAGATGCAATTTGGAAGCTTGATAAACTTATTTCTGTCATTGAAGGGGACTGAAATATCTGAATAATAATAAGTAATATTTATGACTACAGATGAAAGGAACGCTTAAAAGCACAAAATGGTTGCTATAGAGAAGACATTACAGCTGTATGGCTTGTGTGATAAAACTGTTATTTCATATGAAATGTAGGTTTTTTTCATTTAGGCATCTAATATTTTTATTTTAATCTGAAGTGAAATTCTTTATTATTTCAAATTTTGAGCCCGTATAAAGCTTATAGTCAAATATGGACTAAATCCTTCCCTTATTAGAGGAAAATGAAACAGATAAAATAAGGAGTAAATTAGTAGTATGGGCACAGAACTCTGGAACAGAACTAGAGATGTAAGAAAACTTTTAAAATACATGAAATCAACATGAAAAGCACTCCAAATTTTATTTGAATGGTTTGTTGGATTTTTTTTTTTGCGTGGTGAAAAGACTAGACCCACTCAATGCCCCTTTGGGAATGCTGAGGATTTTGAAGGATTGTGAAGATAAGGGTGAGTGGATCTTGTTGAAAGATGAAATGGTTTGTCCTTAGGCTGACTGCTCTTGTGTCTGCTCTCATGTCCAGTAGTTGATGTTGTTCCTTGTGTGTGTCAGAGGCAAGATACAGAACTGCCAACTTACTGAACAAGGTTGCCCACCTTTCTAAATTGAGTGCCCAGCAAATTAGTTATTTTAGGCACTGACAGAAGATTTAAAGAAAAGAGACCTTAAAAGAAGAGTCTGTTCATGCCCATTTTACATCCTGGTGGCTTAGGCAAGTTTCACTGCTGTGCATGCATGTGCCTGCAGGTTCTGAACTCATGGTTTAGCTGTGCAGAAGAAAACGTCTCTTCCCCTTAAATGTCACAGGAGTCTTAAACATTTCATGCTTGGGGTTTTTTTTTTTGTATGTGTGTGTTTGTTTGTGTTGTTTGTTTAGGGGTTTTGTTTTTCACCAGATCTTGGCAGGGTTCTGTACCTGGGGAGGAGTAAGCCCATGCCTCAGTCCAGGCTGGGGGCCACCCTGCTAGACAGCAGCCCTGCAGAGCAGACCTGGGGGCCACCAGCTGTCCTTGACCAGCCTTGTGCCCTGGGGCCAAGATGGCAGATCCTGGGGTGTGTGAGGAAAGGCATTGCCAGTGGGTCAGGGAAGGGGTCCTGCCCCTCCCTTTAGCCCTGGTGAGGCACACCTGGAGCACTGTGTCCGGTTCTGGGAGCTGGACCTGTTGAGCCTCGAGAGGAGATGGCTGAGAGAGGACCTCATCCATGTCTGTCAGTGTCTGCAGGGAGGGCTCAGAGAATATGGACCAGGCTCTGCTCCGTGGGGCCCAGCAATGGGACAAGAGGCAATGGGCAGAAACTAGAACACAGGAAGTTTCATCTAAATATGAGGAAGAACTTCTTTACTGTGTGGGTGACTGAGCACTGAACAGGCTGCCAAGAGAGGATGTGAAGTCTCCCTCATCGGGGATATCCCAGAATTGCCTGGACACAATCCTATGCCATGTGCTCTGGGAAGACCCTGCGTGAGCAGGGAGGTTGGACCAGTTGACCCACTGAACTCTATGACTCTGTGATTATTCGCTAGTAATTCGAGGTGTTTTGCTCCAGCTGTTTTTCGTTTGAAACCAACCCAGTTGGATCCCATGACACAAATCCCAAAGACCACCTCTGTGTATAAATTATTACAGATTATTAGTGACGCCCTCCATTTCTGACCCACAACTCTGAAAAGGGTTTTGTTCTCATGTTCTTTTCTGTACAACATCAGCAGTTACTATTTTCATTCAAATGTTGGAAAAACAGTTCCAATGTAAGTAGCAGATAGTGTGATTTAAACTAATCCCGTGTGATTTCAACAGTACAAGCTCTGAAGTTGTGGCAGCTGTTGAAACTCTCTTTGAAAGCCCTGACATGAGACTTTACAACATAAAAGAGTTCAGTCTGTATATTAATTAACATCTTTGGATATGAAGTACTGGAAGTAACTTTCTGGTAAATTCTGAGTTATTTCAGAGTCCTTTGAAATAGGCCAGCACAAGCCACTGGTGAGAGACTGGTACCGGCTTATGCACACTGTGAATCTACAGAGTATGAGCTCAATGTTTCTCCTTTTTTTTTTTTAAATTCCACTCTGACCTTTCTCATATCTGTGTAGTATGTGTAACAAGATGATGCTGTGGTTTTATTTTCCCCCTGTTTTAATCCTACATATCATTATACATAGTGCATAAATTACATATATACTACATATATGCTATATTATATTTATTATCAACATAAGCATACCTGTTAGAGATGTTTGTTTTCCTTGTACAGGTGTGCAGTCTGTGACAGCTCCTGTTCTTATGGCTGTGTACGTCGATCATCGAACAGATGCTCCTGATTCTGTTGCCTCCCCTTCCCATATAGCATGGCACTCACTTCATCCACTCCTGGCAGTTGCTTCCATCAGCACAGCAGCTGGGGGCTGTGTGGATATCTACCTGGAACAGGTGAAAAATCAGCAAGTTTGCTTTTGGTCTCTGTATAGGGTCACAGAATCACAGGACTTTTTGGATTGGAAGGGACCTTAAAGATCATCTTGTCCCAACCCCCTGCCATGGGCAGGGACACCTCCCACTAGACCAGGTTGCTCCAAGCCCCATCCAACCTGGCCTTGAACACTTCCAGGGATGTGAGAGGTGTGTGAGAAGTCACAGCTTCTCTCAGCAACCTTTATCATTGTCCTAATTTAAAACTTCACATTTTTAATCTCTGTTTTTGCAGGCTTACTTATCCTCCTTAAATCTCTCTCTCTAGATTTTAATTACTGTCTTTGTCCTGTGCTATCTAGAATATGACAGATTCATCAGCCACTCACTGTATCTATTTTTAAAAAGATCTTAATAAATTGATTTTTCCCTTGAAATTTGATGTTTACAGCCTGTAAGTCTTGTTTGTGATGGTTACTGATTTGCTTTTTGCTTCTCATAGTGTGAGAATTTCAGGCTTATAAGTAAATGAACACATGTTGCTGCTGCTTTTGAACTCTTAAGTGAATAGAATATACTAAGAAATGGAAATTAAACAAATCATTCCACCACCTCGAGACTGAACTGATTTCTTGGACCCAGCCTGTTCCATTTGAGTAGGTTGTTTCCTAGTACAGTTTCTGCCTGTAGACAGATAGTTCTTTTGCATACTCTTTTACACGAGAGCCTTGTGTAAGACTTTGGTTTTCAAAATTTTTGGGAAAGTAGCACTACAAGGTATCTAGCAGCAGACTTACTGGAACATGTAAGTCTGTTAATACGAGTAGCCTATAAAATGTGTACTTCTGAAAAATTGTCATCCAAGTTTTACAAATGGAAAAATAAATACATAGAGAGGTTAAATGATTCGCATGAAATATTCTTGCGAACCGTGCCCAAAGGAGGATCTGCCTTTAAGAGTTGTTGAAGCATTAGATTATTCTGTGTCCTTAGTGATGTGCTTTATTCTTTTTCAATAGCTGGAATTTCTTTTTACCTTGAAATGTGCTCGAAGCCTTCTTATATCCTTTATACGGGAGAGAAAGCTTGATATTGACTGGGCTGTGAATCTGAAGGTTTAGCTGCTGATTTTCCATTGGACTGAGTTCACACTGATTTCTGTTTACAGGGAGAACATGTGTCTGATTGCCATGTTGAGAGAAGCTTTCAGGTCACTTTACTTGCCTGGCACCCTTCCAGACCCATTCTGGCATCGGGATGGGAGACAGGAGAAGTTCTGATACTGAACAAACAAGACAAGGAGCAGCACACTGTACCCTCAAATCACAGCACCAAAATCACAGTCCTGAGCTGGAGTACAAGTGGTACCTGCCTCGTATCTGGGGATGGGGTGAGTAGCTGAAATGCCATGTGTCTTTGATGTGGAACACAGTCTTGGAAGCTCTGTAATGGGAAAGGATCATGGAATGGAGATCCATGGGGAATGGAGAGTTGTGTGGGAGAAGAATTTCCTTTCATTAGGTACAAATTAAAACTGTTAGGGAATAAAATCAAATCTTAGTGTTTTAACTTTTTCTACAATATTATTCTACAATTAAAGAATTGCTGTTCTACAATTTTTTTTTTTAATAAAAATGTATCTAATCTCAGTGAGTGCTGAGCGTTGATGAAGGTTTAAGCCTATTTCATGGATGGAGTAATTGAGGTATAGACAATTTGAATTTTTTTGCTCCTGTCTATGCACAAATTTTATGGCAGACTTAGGAATAAAGCCTAGATGTTGAGAAACAAATACCAGTTACAACATATTCATCCACAGGGAGTGCAAAGCAGTGCTCACTTAAGTACAGGAAACCCATGCTAATCTCTCTTTTTCTGGTTTTATTAATGACTTAAAATTGTGTCAAATTGATTGTATTGGGAAATGTGACACTATTTCTTGATGAGCTGGTTGGCCTTTTATATAGTGAAGTGAGAAAACAGCTATTGAATATTCAGGATTAACTGTTTGTAGAAGATTCTGATTTTGCCAGTTCTTGAGTCAGCAAATCAAGAAAAAAAAGGTGGTTTTTTTCTGTATTTTCCCTGATACAAACTTGAGCTTGCCCAATAATTTCAGTTCTGCTCTTACCTATGTGTTGGAATTCTTATTCTATAAAAATCAGAGGGAAATATGATTTTAATTCATTGTTTGTAAAGTTCTGCTGCTGCATTTGACAGAAATGCAGAAATTCAAAATTGAGTAAAAAAAGAATTTATCATCTTCTTTATTAGAAAAGAGAAAGTTCTGCCCAGGAAAAAGATGGACACATCTCAGTGTAGCTGAGGCCTTAATCATGAGACAATACATTAATTTAGACAGAGCTTACATTTATGAACAAAGTTCTTTTCAAATTGATTTCAAACCAGTGTCACCATGCTATGGTCTGAGGTGCAGCATAGGTATGCTTAATTTCTTCCATCTTTTCCCATAGTTTATATGTTTATTTTTAATATTTTTCCCATGAGGGTTTATATTTAGGAAACTTCCATTAGGTGAGTGCTGCCAGGATCATGCTCTGCTCATATTAGAGGAAAACCTTTAGAAAGAAGATAAATATTTGGACCCTGATTTGGTTTCTGTTTTACTCGGAGGGCGGTTGGACACTGGAAAGGCTCCCCAGGGAATGGTCAGAGCTGCAAGGCTGCCAGAGCTCCAGGAGCCTTTGGACAATGCTCTCAGGCACACAGTGGGATTGTTGGGGTGTCTGTGCAGGGCCAGGAGTTGGACTGGATGGTCTGTGTGAATCACTTCCAACTGAGCATATTCTGTGATTCAATCTTCACCAGGATTTCTGTCATCGTACATCCTGAAATACAAGAAAATTATTTAAAAATAGCTTCATAAAGTTGAAATTGAATGCTGTGAAAATCAGAAGCTCTTGATTTAAATAAAAATAACATGGATGATTTCCACGTTTTGATCACACAAAGGATCTAGGTGCTTTCTATAATGAAAGCCTATTTGTAAGGCAAATAGCTTTTACACCAAGGAGCTAAAGCTTTGTGTTTTCAAAAATTATTGGGAAGGTACAGGATAGAATCAGGGAGTATCTCCATTTGGAAAGGACATGTAGATAGATGATAAGGTCAACGTCCTGTGTCCTTTAAAAATATCATTTGAAAACAGACCAGTTCTTCATCTTTTCCAGTGACACTTAGGGAGAGGTAGTGAGCCTTTTTTATTTCCAATCTCATGTGTTCCAAACTAAGAATTGAGTTTGCAGGTAGGTTATCTGGATACAGGCTGGAATATCCAGAATGAGGTGGAAGGAAGGTCAGCAGCTTTAGAAAGCTTTTCCTCCATCTTATAAATGGTGCAGGTGGTTTTAGTTGGGATCCTTGGAAATTGGTGACATATAAAGCTGATGGAAGAGTGAGAGGAGGAACCAACAACTTCAGAGGATCCAGTGATTTTCAGAGGTAACTAGCAAACATTTTACAAACTGCAAGTGTCCTCTTGGGACAGGAGTACGGCAGTGTCACAGTTGCATAGCTGAATGGCATTCTTTAAGCTGCAAGACACACTGCACTTAATAAACAGCTTTGGATGGTATAACTATTGCCATCTTACTGTTGAAAGAAGTTAGAACGTTGAATCTTAGGAAAAAAAGAAGGAAATGTTACCTTGGAAGGCCTCGGCTCCATTTTGTGTGGCTTCTAGTTAGAATTGGAAAGAACAGGTGACCACTGCTACCAGTTTTTCACTTCTAGGAGAAGGACAATACTTCATTGAAAGCAATAAATTAAAAAAGAGCAAATTCTAATACCACTTTATTGTTTCTATCTTAATGAAAAAAAATGAGATTGAACTTGATATTGAAAATTGTTGCTGGGTTTTTTCATGTGGTGCTTACATGGAAGGTTCCCAAATGCAATTTGGTTTCATAAGCACTAGCATAACAACAACAATAATCATCTTAGCATTCCAGCTGTGAGCATGTAGTGTAAGTCAGTTTGTTGGAATTTGTCTCCATTCTTTCCAGTCGCCAGGGGTTTGTTGCTCGAGCTGGCACTGCACGGTGTGAGTTATGTCAGCACCTGTGCCAGGCTCAAGAGCTGGCCTGTGTTGACCACTGTTGAGTTAATTAGCTAACCAGACTTGCTTTCTTTAGCATCTATGATTATTCTAGTTACTAGATTCTTTTTCTAAAAGTAAATTCTTGAATGTCTGCTCTGAAAGAGGAGGAAAGCTCCAGAAATTCAGAAATTCTGCCCTTAGTCTTTCTGCATCCTGTGACTTCACAGGTCTAATCATATACTCGTGCTCATCTACATCAGTGTTATATGCACTTACTGAGGGATGCATATGCTCTGCTATCTTTTATTTCAATTGCTAAAAGATAAGCTATCTGACTACTTGCAAGAAAAAACATGGAGAGGACATTACCAAAACAAATATTTACATCTGCTACTTACAGAAGAAAACCAAGACTGTTCCCTTTAATTGCTCTGGCAGTGTAATTTAACAAAAAATGGATAGGACCAACAAGCTTTTTTTAGATAATTTGATTTTAAGTAAGCAAATAATACAATGTTAAAGATAACTTTGATTCCCTGTGGCTTAGTTTTAAGTGGGAGTAATTGTATGTGGCAACTAAATGAAAGGAAGGGTGTTGCTCTGTCAATAAAACGTTTATTTTTATGTGCAGTGAGTAGCTGGAGTCTGGATTCTCATCAGTGTGCAAAGGGTAATGAATTAACTTGTCTTTTTCTAGCACGGTGTCTTGTTTCTGTGGAAAATGGACCATCGAGGCAGAGTCCAGGGTCCTGCCGTGGTTAAGCAGGAATATGGGAAATGCTTATCTCACTGTGTCTTTCGGCCACCCCCTCCTGGCGAGTGAGTATTGGTCCTGTCAGAGCTCTGCTAGACCAGGTCTTTGTCTTGTTCCACAGAAAGAAAGTCCTACCCACAGATGAACTATTTTTAAGTCTATAAAAAAACCGTTCTTCTCCTAACTGCCCTTTATTTCCAAGCTCTTCTTCCACTCTGGTAGCTGACTCTATGTCCTGTGTGCAGCAACAGATCTTTCCCTTGTTCACATCTTCTGTCTGTTGCTGTTGACTCTTCTGTCTTAGTTCTTCTAATTAGCAATATTGCTGATTGTGGAAAGTCGTAAACACACTGGAAACACAATTATATTATTGTCAAAGCAATTAAATTCAAAGGCAGTTCTTAAACATTATTATTTCTTTCCTCTCCAAGCAAGAAATAGGAAGCAGCTGTAGTAAAAAATAAGAGTTTTCCTTGTCTCGGCTTTTCTGTTTCACATCTCTGTAAAAATAGTGAAGTGTATGGAAAAAAAAGGTGAAACAATGGAAATGAATGCTAATATTAAAATTTTGTTTGGTATCTTTCTGAGTTTGCCCTTTTTTCAATCAGTGTAGGAAACATATTTATTCTCTTTATACAATATGCTTTATTAACTACTCATCCATTCTTTGAGACTGAAACTACTCTGTTATGAAAAGAATTGGGAATGAAGTATCTCTCTTTGCAGGGACTTCGTACAGCTGGCAAAAGCGGCTGTGAGTGGTGATGAGAAAGCCTTGGATATGTTTAACTGGAAAGCTGGAATGGGAACACCTTTGAAAACAGCAGTGCAGGAAGGACTCTCCTTCTTTATCACTTTGACAGATGGTAAGAGCAAAACCACTTTTCCATTTGGCTGAGAAGTTGTTTCCTTAGAGCTTCAAAATAGCTCAGTGCGTGATAGTCTTGTTTTCATATATCCAACAGCTGGGGTATATTGATATATCCATCATATTAATATATTCAATGGAGTAGAGTATTCATAGGAGTTGTAGAATGTTTGGTAAGAAATGAATAAAATTACTGAAACCTGATCATCTTCAGGGTGGTCTTGTTCACAAGGACACCAGAGGTACTAGGTTAGTCAGGTTCCTGAAGAAGTGAGTATGAGAAAAAGAATCTAACACACAGGTGTAGATAAAATTAGGTTTTGTGCAAAGCTTCAAAATAATGTGTTGTGGGTTCTTTTTTCTATAAATGGGCAAATTCTGCTAAAACATACCTCTTAAAATAAATTCTGAATTTGCTTTTCATTTTTTTCTCATGCTTTGAAATGATGCTTCAGTATTACAGAACAAAAAAAGTCTGAGAATCTGTTTTGTTAGTTTTCTCTCTAATACCGTTTCTTCTCTGCATTTTCCTCTTCCTTGACTTTTACTCTTCCCTGTCTTTTCCTGTCCCTTTTAGTCTTCTGGGTACTAGTTTGCTCTAAGCTAATTTTCTTCCCACCCCAATTCTTCACATGATGCCATCTCTCTGTAACTTGCTCTCTCTGAACTGGAGCCAGGATGTGTGTGAGAAGTTGCATAATGGGTGTTTCTGGTAGGTGATTCGAGTAATCCTCTTGATTCAAGTGTTAACTGCTCTGAAAACATTTCAGTTATGCTGGTTCTGCAGTTCAGTTACAGTTTGACTCAGTGTTTTACCAAAACTGACACCCCTTGTTTACACCAGTACAGCAGCAGCACAGCTTGCAGTACTGGCATGGGCCAGCTGCGTGGTTGGTTTGCAGAGCAGTAGACTGTACCTTCTTTTGATGTGTGAATTACAAGCCTCTTTACTAGAAAGGAGCCATTTAAATGGAAAATGGTCACAGGGTGCTTCGTAAAGGTATAAGGAGAGAAGCTGTGCCCGTTTCCAAACCTTCAAAGCCACTGTTGTGGTGGTGCAGAGCCCCATCTAGGGACAGGCTCTGTGTCCTGCGGGTGCTGTCCTTGGTTTGGGCCTCCTTGTCAAACTTCTTAAATTTCAATCAAATGACACTGACTGTTCCTTGTGAGCAGCCTCATTGCTTAGGTTGGTTTGGGCATATGTATTTCGGACTCAGTTCTTAATCTAGTTAGTGATCTGCCATAACTCCCAAATGTCCTCAGAAGGACTTGGGGGTGCTGGTGAGTGAGAGTTGGACATGTCCCAACTGTGTGCACTGGCATCCAGAAACCCCGCTGTGTGCTGGGCTGATCCTACAGTGTGGGCAGCAGGGGAGTGGGGGATTCTGCCCCTCTGCCCCACTCAAGTGAGATCCCACCTGCAGAGCTGCCTCCAGCTCTTGGGTTCTCAACACAGGAATGGCACGGAGCTGTTGGAATGAGTCCAGAGAAGGCCATGGAGATGCTCCAAGAACTGGAGCCCCACTGCTTGGGGAGCTGGGGGTCTTTACGTGAAGAAGAGAAGGCTCCAGGGAGACCTCAGAGCCCCTTCCAGGGCCTAAAGGGGCACCTGGAGAGCTGCAGAGGGACTTTGGACAAGGGCCTAGAGTGACAAGACAAGGGGGAATGGCTTCCCACTGCCAGAGGGCAGGGTTAGATGAGATATTGGGAAGGAATTGCACCCTGTGAGGGTGGGGAGGCCCTGAACAGGTTGCCCAGAGAAGCTGTGGCTGCCCCTGAATCCCTGGAAGTGTCCAAGGCCACACTGAACGGAGCTTGGAGCACCCTGGGATAGTGGAAGGTGTCTCTGCCCTGGAGGGTTAGAAAGAGATTAGTTTTAAAAGTGCCTTCAAACCCAAACTGTCCTGTGATTTAACGAGATGAAGATATCTATTCAGTGTTTTATTTCAGGGAGAAAATAAAGCAGTGGGACAGGACTTGGATTTTTTTTTTATATAGCTGGAATGTAGGGGATGGTAATATATTTGCAAAAGTTTTGGAAATTTAAACATTCTTTTTAATCAGATCATATCTCTTGGGTACAACATTTTAGTGTGGATCCTTAATGTTCATTCTCATACACTTGTGTTTTCTGCTTAAGCTTTTGGGGCAGGATGCTATTTAATTTCATAGGTTTTTTTGATTTGTAGTGGTGTAAATTGTCACCCTTATATAATACTGTGATTTGCTAAGAAGTTATGTGGATGTGGCTTGAGATCTGTCACATTCTGATGACATTGGTTTGGATGATTTTTGTGATACCACTTGTAAACAACTGTACTGCTTGTAGGGGGTTTCACTGCCTAAACTCATGCATGCAATGGGCTAAGGCCAATTGTATGAGGTTCAATAAGGCAAAATGCCATGTGCTGCACTTGTGTGACAACAACCCCATGGAGTGCTCCAGGCTTGGGTGAGAGTGGCTGGAAAGTGCCCAGCAGGAAAGGCCCTGGGGGTGCTGGTGACAGCAGCTGAACCTGAGCCCAGGTGTGCCCAGGTGGGCAAGAAGGGCGATGGCACCTGGCTTGGATCAGCCACAGTGTGTCCATAGGCCCAGCACTGAGATCATCCCCTGTGCTGGACACTGCTGAGGCACCTCGATTCTGGGCCCCTCATGACAAGAAAGACCTTGAGGGACTGGGGTGTGTCCAGAGAAGGGAACAGAGCTGGGGAAGGGTCTGAAGCACAAGTCTGATGAGGAGCAGCTGAGGAAGTTGGCGGGGCTCATCCTAAAGAAAAGGAGGCTCGGGGGGACCTTGTGGCTCTGCACAACTCCCTGACAGGAGGGGGCAGCTGGGGGGGTTGGGCTCTGCTCCCAGGGAACAAGGGACAGGGCCAAGGAGAAACAGCCTCAAGGGGAGGGGAGGACAGACTGGACATCAGGAGGAATTTCTTCACAGGAAGAGTTGTTAAACATTGGAATGGGCTGCCCAGGGCAGTGGTGGAGTCACCATCCCAGGAAGTGTTCAAAAACTGCTAGATGTGGCACTTCATGATATGGTTTAGTGGGTGTGGTAGTACTTGATCAAAGGTTGGACTTGATGTTTTTGGAGGGCTTTTCCAACCCTAATGATTCTGTGATTCTATGATTTATAGAGTAGTACAACTTAATGAAATTATAATGGCTTTTAAAATGTTGATACGTGCATTAGTTGCTATTGCCAATGTTTTTAGAAAAACACTGTCCCATCTGCCAGTGAAATTATTGATTAAAGCTGAATTTGGTGTGTGGTGCAGTGTTTCCTAAACAGTAAAGAACTTCAGGTCCACAGTTTTCTGCTGTAAAACTAAACTGCTGTAAATTGAACCAACTCTTAGCTGCCATTCTTCTTTCACAGATTTTTTTCTAAGACTGAAGATTTCAGAAGCTATCATTCATACAGAAAGTTTACTTGCAGTTTAAAATTATTTAAATTATTCCCCTTTGGATTTTCTAAATGGGGGAAAATATGCTTTGGTTTATTGCTCTGGTCAGCTATTGTAGTCTCTATCCTGAGGCAAACTAGACAATGAAAGCATCTTTGTTATTTTTACCTTTTCAGCACTTGAGGAATGTTTTATTAAGGTAGAAAACATCAATTTTGGCTTTTGTAGCTAAAAGCTGTTGACTAAAATCTGCACCTTGTTTATTTGTGCTACAGGTTCTGTGCACTATGTGAATGAGAAAGGGAAGACAAGGCATGTATTGTCCACGGACAGTCTGGTTCGAAAGCTCCTGTTGCTAGAGGAAAGAGATGTTTTACTTGTAATAACAGAGAATCTGCAATTGTCCTTATATGCAGTTTCTCCTGACGGAGAGGCAGAAGAGCTCATGAAGGTAAGTCATACTACAGGATAAAGTTGCAATATTTATTCTTTATAAGTATTTTTTGGGGTTTTTTGATTATTGCTATTTTTCTTTCAAATGAATCAACTCTCATTTTTGTTTCTCAGATAATACCTTGATGAAGAAGCAAAAATAGCTTATCTAAAAGTGGAATAGAGTGATGTGTTACTGAACTTGGAAAGATGGTTTTCATCTTGTCTTCCAGTTTTTTCATAATTTTTTTCATTTTGACTCTACTTTAATCCTTTTACACTTAATTTCAGTTTCTTAGTGAATTAGAAAAATTGGAAATTCCAGTTGTCCTGCTTGCAGAGGGGGGCGGAGCTTAGCACTGTGTAGGTGCAGCTAACTTGTTATTCTATACCACCCATGTCATCACCGGATTTGGGGAGAAAATGCGCACACCCCGGAAGTTGGCACCATTCTGCCATGCTCTCTCTCAGGGAAGGTTGTCGGCATCAGCCCTGCGGACTCCGTCTTCCGCCCCTGCCATCCATCCTCTCCCATTTTCTCTGAGACGCAGCTATGGGACATGGTGTGCTGAATGGGAGCACCAGCAGGGAGGCTCCCAGTACAGCCAAAGGGAGCCCAGCCAAGCCCATTCCAGCTAAGCCAAGCCAAAACGAGTGCAGCAGAATTGCAGGGAAGTGGCAGCAACCTGTGGGATCAACCCCCAGTACGACAGAGTGGTAGAAGTGACGGTGCAGGCACTTGTGTGGAACTGAGCCCAGCAGAGCTGCAGTGTGACCCGTCTTGGGTGACCCAGCTTTCGGGGGGTCTCTTTGCCATTGTTTTTCGTTCTCTTGGCCTGGGGGAGCAGGAAGCCTCTTGCCATACTGCCTTTGTTTGCAATGGCGTGCGTGAACCTGGGGAAGTCACATGGACACAACCTATGGGGAGCATCCACCATTTTGGTTTTGGTCTCAGCAGCCAATAAAACTAATTTTTTGTGGGTAAAACACCTTCTGGTTTTGGATATTTTTTAAAATTCATGTTGCTGTTGTTACTGTGTGTTTCTTATTCCATTGCTTTTTGCTTTCAGTAAATTATCTCAACCCATAGTCTCTGCTTGTGTCCCTCCCTTACTGAAAGGGCCAGGAGAAGGGCCATGGCTTATTTGGAGTTTAATTTTTTGCTGGTGTTAAACCACCACATTTAATTGGTGTCCAAGGTAAGGCTCAAGAGGATTGAGATAACTTTGATCTAAGCATTTGTCTTTTAGGTAGATAACTCCCTGGTTCCAGTGTTGCTTGGTCTGTTCATGTGGATGTGATACCTAATCCTGTATATACTCCCTCATATGCACTATGTATCCACCACGGTGATCTCTTTCAAAGCAGGGAGAAGGATCAAGATTGCTGTACTCTGTGATATCAGTTTATGCCATGATAACATCAGAGGCAATGGGGGTCATTTATGATGTGTATTCAGTGTCATTCTCCTGTCCTGGCCTTGCCTCCTATCTCTGAGGATTCATTAGTAATCATACCCAGCCTGTGGGGGAAAGAGGAAAGGATGATTTTTCCCAGCCTTTTATCCTCTTCTCCTTCTTCAGGTCTGCTACAACAGCTTTTGAGAATTTTGAATTCTCTTTAGGTGTTAAGAGAAGCGTGCCCTCATTGATGTGTCTGCTATGTCTCTCCTGTACAGTCTACACCATGTTAAGATTCAGGAGAGAGATTTCTAGGGAAGTTGTCCAGAGATGTGTCCCGGGATGGACAGTCATTAGTGGTGTGGCATGTGGGAGAAAATGGGCTGGCTTTTGAAAGAGTATTCTACTCCTGGTTTGGAAGTTCACCCCTGAACAACTACAGGGCCCTGATAAAGTGGCAGAATGTTTGAAAGAAAATTGCTATGGCAGTTCCAGAGAGGTGTGAAGTTATGGAACGTGCTGGACCCTGGCTACTGTTTATTGGACCCTGCTTGTTTATATACAGCACCCTCAGAGGGAGGAGGAGGAAAGCAGAGCAACAGGCACCATGGCCATTCAAACTGCAGCTGAACCACAAGAACAACCTGTGCTAGGAGCAGTTGCCCATATTCAGAAGAAGAAATCCGAGACCAAATCAGTTCCTGTAGTGAGTGATGAAGAGGAAGCAGGGCCCTCACAACAGGAGGAAGAGGCAGGGCCAGAGATAATCACCTGATCTCTATCCCTGAGTGAGCTGCGAGACGTGAAAAAATTTCAGCCTCCAGTCAGGTGTGGCCCCAGTGACTTGGCTGCTCTGATGCTGGACTGTTGTGGCCCATTATATGAAATTAGATGGTAGTGACACTTTGCAATTGGGATCCATGTCCTGGGATGCAGGTATTGACCAGGAGATTGGGAAAAGACCAGAAACTCTCAGCCTCTGGACGCAACTCCTGTCAAATGTGAGGGAAAGGTTTCCGTGGAAAGATGACCTTTTAGTGCACTGAGACAAGTGGAACACCATGGAGCAAGGGTATCTGGTACCTGAGAGAATTAGCTGTGCTGGAGATAATATTTTCAAATAACAAGCAATTCCCTACTGATCCAGATGACATCCAGTGTACGCAAAACATGTGGCGGAAATTCCTACAGAGCGTGCCGGTGTCATATGCCAACTCATTGGGAGTGATGCCATGGAAGGAAGGAGAACAAAACGTGGACAATTTGGTTACCAAACCCCAGATATATGAAGAAACTATCTCTACCCTGCTACGGGCCTGTGTCTCCTCAGTGGAAAGATTGACAGAGGATCTCCAGAAATTAAAAGAGGAAATTAAAGAGGAAAATCTCACACCTTGCCCTATGCCATTACAAAATGCTGCTTGTGGGTAGACCCCAAACCTTCACTTTCCTAAGATTTTCTTTTTTCTTTTTATCCAAGGCAGAAAAAGACTGGACACTTGTCTATTACAGGAGTGTCCACTTCTTATTGATCATTACTTATGTTTGACTAGAAGTAAGATTTGGTATTTCACATTTTAAAGCAATCTTTTTTATATTCTAGGAGAAGATCTAGTGCAAGAGTAAAATACTGCTCCTTATCTACTTAATTAACCCACTACAAGGTTTCTTTTATTAAATTTATACATTGCAGTCTTGATGCATTTTCTGGTGATCATTGTCTGAATATGTCTGTCTGAATTGACAGATAGGTCTAGTTACTTTTATATTTTTACTTTTTAGCCAAATTATGCAGTTCAGATGCTTACTGTCCTTCAGCATGTTCCTCCCACCTTCTCTAAATTTATTTATTTGCTTATGGTTAACAGGTGAAGTTGAGTGGGAAGACTGGTCATTCTGCAGACGTGATTTTAATAGACCATAGCCTGGTTGTTACAGCACTAAGTGAGACAGTCATCAGGTAAGAATGAAAGTTGTTCTGGCTGCCCCTGAGAAGGGCCAGCTAAAACTTACAGTCTGCAATGAACTGAATATTTTGCTGAAATGTTAGTTGGGGTTTTTTTACCAATAATGAAAAACTCCCAATATTTCCTAATTTTGTTTGTGAAAATAAGTAGAGAAATGAAATGAAAAATTGTTTTCTCAAGGACAGAAACTAGTTTGGTATGGTGTGCTTTCTTTCTAGGTATTTTATTTTGTCATGCAGTGCTACCCAAATCTGTTCCTTTCTTGAGTGCTGTTATTGACTTCTTCTGAAAACAAATCCAGTTGGAGGTTTTGCATGAGAATACAGCCCCTTTGCTGTTCTTGCCAATGTTACTGTCTGATCCTTAGTATACTCATAGCATCAGTGACCAGAAAAAAAAGTGCTTACTTTTCAGGATGTTTCTGTTACTATAATATAAGACAAGTATCTCAATTACTTTTGTCCTTAATCCTTTGAAGTATGTTGCTTTGCCATGCTGGTATGTAACTGTGTTCTGTATTTTTACCTTTTTGCAATCTTTTCTTCCTTGTCTTTACTATGTCCTGCTCTCCCTGTTTCCTCTAACCTTTCGGGAGGGTGGGAGTGTTCCATTAATATCAGTAGCTCCCTTTATTGAACCTCTGTCTTCTACTATCAGACAGAATCTTTTGTTAATTTTGTGAGAATGCAATAAAGACCAACTATCAAGAATGAATAGTTTCATGGCAATATTTAGTTCTAGAAAATAAATCCGGAATCCAAAGGGCTACTGGGTAACCAAGGAATATTCTTAAAATAGAGGAGGAAGCATAATTAAGGACAAAGAAAATTGCAACTAGCTCTCACTTTTTTCTTTTTTTCTTAAAGCTGCTCTTGCTTCTGACTTCTTTCTTCGTAGGAGAATATTCCTAAACATGCTGCAGATTAAAAAGTCAAAGGAAAAGGAAGTCGATTGTTAAGAAATTCACACTCCAGAGGCAGCTGCTGACAATTTAATTTTAAAAATTAAATGATCTAGGTATTATGGAAATAGTAAATTAATGCCATGGACATCATCCTATTGACTGTGTTTGGCAAGACACCTGGAAAGAAATGCATTGTTAACACTCTTGTTTTGTGTGCCTTAGGTTCTGGGATTTGGATCGAGATGAGAACTATGTGCTCTCCCTAGATGTGCAATTTGGCTTTGAGGGGGGAGAATGTATTAACTGTGTGTCTTACTGCAGTGCTAAAGGTGAGAAATAACATGGCAGCTGTGATCTCTGGTCCTAAACCTTGTCAAACCTCAGCCTTCCATGCCCTGTAATAATTTCAGTATGTTTGTCTTGTGGCAGAGGGTCTCAGTGTGGTAGTATATGATATAGAAGATTTTAGTTTGGGTCAGAAATGTGCCTTTAAAGGTGCAGGGAGATCATTCGATACTCAGCTACTCTTGGACTCACTGTGGAGTTCTCATGGCACACGAGCTGGATTCCCTTTGATACAAGTACCCCTGGAGTACACCTAATGCACTCCAACGTGTTTTTGGCATTCAGTCTACAAGCCTGCACTACAGCTAATGCAAAATAGAACTTAGCAGCATGTATTGTGTGGATGCCAGGTCCTTACAACAGATCCTTTCTACAGAGCTACTCCTGGACACCACCTTGTTTGCCAGCATAGACACAGCTGATGTCTGCTGGAATGGATTTCAGTGGTTGGTTGCCCAAGGTGACTACAAAACCAGTTTAAAACCTGTTTAAAAATAAACACAAGTCATAGGAGGAATGGCTGAGGTTACTTGGTTTGTTCATCCTGGAGAAAACTGAGGGGACTGTCCATTGGGCAGCTTCCTCACAAGGGGCAGATCTGATCTCTGGTTTCTGTGAGCAGTAACAGGATCTGAGAGAACAGCCATAGCTTTGTCCAGCCAGGGGAGGGTTAGACTGGATATCAGGAAAAGGTTCTTCCCCCAGAGAGTGGCTGGGCACTGAACAGGCTCCCCAGGGAAGTGAGGATGACTCCAAGGCTGCCAGAGGTAAAGGAGTGTTTGCACAACACTCTCAGGCACAGGTTGGGATTCCTGGGACTGTCCTGTGCAGGGCCAGGAGCTGGACTGGATAACCCTTGGGGTCTCTTCTAGCTCAGGATATGCAATAGTTCTGTATTCTAAGAAAAGATTAAAATGAAGTAATTATCTGATAAATTTAAAAAATAACTTTATCTGGTAGCTTAGAAGATGCACTTTGCCACGTGGGATTTCTCCCATTGTTTCTCCAGAAAAGTTCTCCAGTACAGGACTAGGATGTCGGTTTGCAGTGAGGCAAGAAATGCTGGTGCTGGAAGGTGGCTTCTTAGTACCCGAGAACCAGAGTTTGCTGCCTGTTACATTGTCTGATGTGCGTTTGTTTTTCTGAAATCCAAGATGAAATGCCTGAAATGTTTGCGACTGGCAGGTCTCTTGGCAGCTGGAACTAGCAAGGGGAGAGTAGCAATGTGGAGCAAAGCAGCAGGATCTGATCAGAGCACATGGGCTTCGGAGGGCAAGGAGAAGTGGAAGTTCCAGGCATCTACAGAACTTGAAGGAAATGTAACTGAGATAAAGGTAAGAAAGGAAAGAGCCTCCTGGAATGTTAGTGGGACTTCACAAACCTTAGATGAATAGACCGTCTTTATGAAACAGATGAACACTATCATATGGATATGTGTTCCAGCAGAGGCTGGTCCTCCTTCAGAAGTAGGAGGAAAACCCCTGAGAATCAAGTAACTTTTAAAATTGAAATGGGCAGAAATACTCCCTGTTTGTAGCTAGTCTCTCTGTCACATGGCTCATTGGCAAACCCTTTGGATTCAGCTCCCTGAAATTATTTTCTGGAAACAAAAGGTTATCAGGAATGTCAATTTTACATAAATTTATTAAAATAGCAAGAAAATCTGACCAAATGAATGATTTTATTAATTAATAATTTTTTTTCTATTTTTCACTTTCTCAATGTAAAGTTTAATCTCACTGGTAGCTGTAAAAATAAAAAGATGTATTTACAACCAAATATTCTTTGGTGAGATGTGCCATCTGGAATGGAATGCTATATATTTTAACATATTGTCTGTTAAGTGTCAAGATGCAGCATTTTTATTTATTTGGAATATTTTCATTTGTCACAATGAAGTTAAACACTCATTCTACACTAATAGCATTTGGATATACGCAGAAGAGAAATGCTGAGTGTAACAATCATACATTTAAATTTTAAAAGTTTTATATTAATGAATAGCTTTTTTGCCACCAGCATTCTGCTAAAAGGCAAAGCTTGTGCATTAGGTTCTCCAGCATCTTTGGTTGTTGGGTTTTATATTGCATTATTAAGTTTTTTCAGTTTTTGAGTTTTTCTGTTATACTTTGCATCATTCTGTTGCTGTGCTTCATACATGAGAACAATCCCCATTATTTTTTATAAGGAAAGAAAATAAAATATATCTGGTGACTTTCAAGAGAAAGTAATTTTATATTTGCTATCATTCTGTTTTCTCATAAGAGTGGAAAGTATTTAAGAAACAATGGCATTTGCTTGCTCTGTGTTGGTATAGAGCGAGGGTCTGTAACACCATCCTACTTACAAAGTTAAAACAGAAGTGCTGTGAAAATGGAAAATCCAAGGGTTTTATTAACAAGCTTCAGTAACAAAAGGTCCAGGATATAGGAAATAATGTGTGCCATAAGTATCTCATACATCTACTAATAAATTGAGGGAAGGAAAGAGATATAGATGATTGTGTCAGCTTTCCCATTCAATCCTTTTCCAGATAACACGATACGGAGCACTGTCCAGAAATAGCGCATTGTTCCCAATGTTTGGGAGCATAAACAAAAGCATTGCCAAACAATCCTGAGCAATCATGATTTATCTCATCAAGATGTCTTTAATTATGGAAATTCTGGATTATTTTAAATCCTGCACTCCAAAAAATACTTTCTAAAAGATATAGAAAATTGTTACATGTGAAGTCTTCTGGTAATTCCTGTAAAACCCTTTTCTTATTTTCCCATGAAAAAGTCAGAATTTAACCTGTTTAGCAGGGTGAGGTCAAAGGGCAGCAATAACTTCATTTGACTCCATGCAAACCTTATCTTTATTCAACCTGATCTGATGGCTTCGAAAGAGCTGGGGTGGGAAATGGCTTTCTAGCTCAGCTGTTCCACAGTATAGTATCCCCTTAATTGTAGCCAAGGGTCCTTAAACAGAAAAACAAACAAAAAACCCCTGTACAAGCTTTATTTCTTAAATCTTATTCTAATTCTTATTAACCCCTGTTAAGCTTTATTTCTTAAATCATTCTCTGTGTGTAGAAAAGGGCAACAGAACTGAGGGGAAGGGTCTGGAGCACAAATCCGATGAGGAGAAGCTGGAGGGGCACAGCCTGGAGAAAAGGAGGCTCAAGGGGAACCTTCTCACTCCACAACTCCTTGACAGGAGGGTGCAGCTGGGAGGAAGTTAGGCTCTGCTCCCAGGGAACAAGGGACAGGAGGAGAGGAAATGGCCTCAAGCTGTGCCAAGGGAGGTTCAGATTGGATATTAGGGAAAATATCTTCCCTGAAAGTGTGGTCAGGTACTGGAATGGGCTGCCCAGGGCAGTGGTGGAGTCATCATCCTGGGAAGTGTTCAAAAGTTGTGTGGGTATAGCAACTGGGGATGTGGTTTAGTGGTGAACATAGTGGTGGTGCTGGGTTGACAATTGGACTTGATGATATTTGAGGTCTTTTCCAAACGTTGTGTTTTTATGATTCTACGGTTCTATAACCTTCATAGAATAAATTGAAAAACAGTTAGCTGTGTCAGGACAATTAATCCACAAACACCAGAGGTTTATGTCCAAAAAGGAGACAGAGGAGTCCTGTAACTTTATTTGAATAAAGGGAGAGGCCATGGGGCGTTCCCCTGGGGTCTCTCAAACTGTTAGAGGATGCAGCCTCCTTTTTATCCTAATTTCCCGGCCGCATTTCCCTTTCTCTTTCCCCATTGGCTGAGGTACTTGAGAGGTACAGACTTCCCAAATCGCTTAATACAGACCTCCTTCTAATGTATACCCCCGCCTTTTTCTTTTCCTATGGAATTTATGGTTCTTCCCATTGCTTCTTTGTCTCTCAGTATCTATCTTTACCTATCAGCAGACCCACGGTTTGTCTGTAAAGACAAATCCCTCTTACACCCTTTCATCAATCAGTAGAATTCCTCCCATTGTTTCTTTCACCTCTCAGTATCTAGCTTTTACCTATCAGCAGACCCACAGTTTGTTTGTAAAGACAAATCTATCTCATTCCTTTCAGCTGGAACATGGAGATTCTTCCAGGAGAAATAGAGAAGTGTGCATTTGGACCCCTATATTTATGCATGTATTTAGCTTGCTTTGCTGGGGGATTTGAGCTACATTAAAAAGGACTGTCAAGGCTGCTAAAAGAATATGGTAATGTCCTGGTTCTGTCCAGGACAGGATTAATTTTTGCAGTAGCCAGGAGAGGGTATGGCCAGGACTCAGAAGGGCTCGGATCCAGACTGGTGTTGGGGTAGGTGGCTTTGATCAGGTTGCATGTGAATCACTCACCTCTCTCTTGTATGCTTTTGTCATTAATACTGCTATTGTTACTTTTCTTATATCATTGCTGTTTCCAGTAAATTGTTCTTATCTCAACATGTGATCTTTACCTTTTGTGTCTCCAATTCTCCTCTCCACAGCAGGGAGGGGGGAGTGAGTGAGTGAGTGGCACAGTAGTGTCGATGTGAACACTAAATTGGAGAATATCATTCTTACCACAACAGGTAATCAAAAAGAAACTGTTCATGCACCTTGCTTTCACACTTTGCAGAGTTACTAAACCCTTTAAATATGTGATGCTCTCTTGCAGCAGTAAATGTAAGGTGGTGCAGTATCATCTTAGGAAAAAAAAAGAGGTTTAATTTAAAAAAACAGCTCTCCTATTTAGACTAAGGGAGTCTGAGTAGTTGGGTGTTAATGGTTAACTTTTCTCAAAAGAATTTCTTCCCATTTGTTGTCAAGGAGGTATAAGGGGGGCAGCTTCCTAGGTAAAATGGCAGAGATTAAGAGACAAAAGGAATGACCAAATACCTTGACATACCAATGAAATGGTTTTGGGGGAGGGGAATGGGGTTTTTTTTTACAGTCTCTTAGCTGGGGCTAGTGCCATCTTTGCCCTGCTTGGAGGGGAGATGGGTTTGCTTTTTGGTGCTGGATTTCTCCTGCCCAGGGGCTCAGTGCTGGTGTGAAATTCTCCTTGCTGCCTGTTGGTAAGCCTGCTGCTTGCAGGAGCTGCCGGTTGACGGGGACTTGTCAGCACTCACCAATGCTGGGAGACTTTCACCATCTGCCTGGATGTTTCAGGGGAAAACCAGGCCCCCCCACTCCCTCTCTCTCTCCAGAGACAGGGTCCCAGCTGCTGGTTGACTGGAACCTCACTGGGGCTGCCATCGCCAGGATACCGCACCGGACACATGAGAGCACAGCGAAACCCACACACACCCCCCTCCCCCCTTCTCTCTCTCCCCAAGGCCGCCGTTAACCCCTGGGGCGGCTCAGGGCTCGCACCGGAGCGTCCCCTGGCGCCGCGGGGAGCCACTGCAGCTGCTCTGCCTCGCCCAACACGGCCCCCTGCTAGCTGTGGCCGTAACTACACCAAAGAGGAAATGCTTAACGGCCAGGAAAACTAATGTTATTGGGTTTTTTTGTTGTTCTTTGTTCGTTCTGTTTTATGTATTTTTCTAGTAAAGAAGTGTTATTCCTTTTCCTGTATTTTTGCCTGGAAGCCCTGTATTTTTGAAGTTATAATAATTTGGAGGGAGGGAGCCGTCTTTCTGTTCCAGGAAGGTTCCCACCTTCCTTGGCAGACGCACGTCTTTTAAACCAGGACATTAATTGGTGACCAGTGTGGGGCCCAAGGGCATCGAGAGGAAGGGGTGAAAAGAGAATAACAATTCTTGAGTAACTCATTTGTATACTGGATACAGAAACCTCGTTAGGCAGCACCATGTGGTCTAACCTACCCTGGTTTGGTTGGCATATGATCATGGCTGTGCTTTTCCTGTTTGCAGGTCATTATTTAAACATAGGTGCTATAATTAAGGCCATTGTGGCTGTTATCCAGTTTGTAAAATGGGTCAATAAGGTGAGGAATTCAGTCCTTGTAAACTTCTTCTGGAATGTGGGCACAAGGCTATGTAACTATCACAAAGTTTGTATCTTTGAGGTTTCCTTAATAATGGTACTTACTGTGAGGAAGTAACACGGGGGAATTTTCTCCCAACCCTTCACCCACTTCTTTGGGCCTACAGCAACCGCTTCTGAAGAGTTAAAATTTCCCCTAGGTGTTAAAGATATCATACACTTTTTTATGTTTCTGCTGTGCTTATTCATTAAGGTCCATTCACCATTCAGAGACAGGGTGAGGTTACTTTGTCTAACTGCCCCAAAATCTGCCACAGAGATGGAGAGCACTGCCCAGCAGAACCACCTGCAGTCAGAGGGAATAGTGCAGCAGAGGTGGATATCCAGAGGGTAGCCATAGGCTATCCAGAGGTGGATAGCGCAGCAGTGGAACAAACAGACATTACAACTGTCCAGGTTCCAGCTAAACAACGAAGGCAGCCACAGCCAGCAGCAATCATCCCTTTGCGAAAGAGGAAGTATAAAACCAATTCAGTGCACACAGCTAATGATGATGAGGTACCAGGGCCCTCACAACCAGTGGAGGAGCCAGAGCCTGAGATCATCACTGGGTCCCTGTTGTTTGACAGTCTCTGCAGTCTGTGAAAAGACATTACATGACGGGGAGGCGAGGCTTTTTGGGCTTGGTTGATTTGAGTTTGGGACCTTATTTGGTAGAGGCATGCAACTTGATGGTACCAAAGCAAGGTTTTTGGGATCCTTGGCCCAGGATGTGGCCATTGAGCAGGTGTTCGTGAGGGAGCCAGGACCCCTTTCTTTCCGGGAGCAGCTTCTAGCAAGTGTAAGAGAGAGGCTTGTTTACAGGGACAGACTGCAGGAGCACCATCATAAAAAGCCGTGGAAGACCATGGAGGAAGGATCCAATGCTTGAGAGAAATGGCAGTTTTGGAGATACTTTTTGGAAGGAATGGACAACATGATAATGACCCTAACAGGGTCAGGTGCACAGTGCAAAGGTTGTGGAGCCTTGCACATCAGGGGCGATCTGAACACTCTGGTATGGCAAACATGCATCTCAAGGGTAACCAAGAGACAATGGGCTCTGTAGCAAGCAAACGTAGGAATTACAAGAGCCTGGATCTTAGGAATCCAAGGCCTGATGCAGACCCACATCTCTGCTGTAGAGACAATGGTTGAGAGTCTCAAGGATGATGATAAAAAACTCAAAGAGGAGATCAGGGAGAGATGTTTACCTGTGGCACCAGTGCAAACCAGAGCCGTTGAAGTCAGAGCCAGATGACCCCCAGACAGAGAGCTGGTATGCCCCACAAACTGACTTATGGTATTTCCTACTTGACCATGGAGAAGACATGAGACAGTGGGACAGGAAACCCACCTGTGTCCTGGCAGCCTGCGTACAAGAACTGAAGGAGAAAGGAAAAGGGAAGTTGGTGAGAGTGAGTGCAGTGCCCGTTTCCTGTGGGCAAGGATCTGACCCACTGGAAGGTATCTCACATATGTATTCACAAGAACCAGTATTAGAGGGGTCCTGCTTCTAGCCAGGTAGGGGCACTGGAGGATGACTGTGTCTACTGGACTGCATGGATCCGATGGCCTGGCACATCAAACCCACAAGAATACAAGGCTTTGGTTGACGCTGGTGCTCAGTGTATGTTAATGACATCGGGATGTGTGTGGTCAGAAACAGTCTCCATTTCTGGGGTGACAGGGCGTTCTCAAGAGCTGAGGGTGTTGGAAGCTGAAGTGAGCTTGACTGGGAAGGACTAGTTAGAAGCACCCCATTGTAACTGACCCAGATGCCTCATGTATCCTGGGCACTGACTACCTTAGGAACGGATACTTCAGAGACCCAAGAGGACATTGATGGACTTTTGGAATTGCTTCTGTGGGGATAGAAAGAATTAAGCAGCTAAACACCTTGCCTGAACTGTCAGAAAATCCTTCAGTGGTAGGACTTTTGAAGGTAGAAGAACAGCAAGTACCAATTGCCACTTCAACAGTGCATCACCGGCAGTACCAAACAAATCAAGATGCCATGATCCCCAGTCACAAGATGATCCATGAGCTGGAGAGCCAAGGAGTGGTCAGCAAGGCCCACTCAGCCTTTGGCGCCATTTGGCCCGTGCGCAAGTCTGATGGGAAATGGAGATTGAGCGTGGACTATTGTGGCTTGAATGAAGTTACACCATCACTGAGTGCTGCTGTGCCGGACATGCTGGAGCTCCAGTATGAGCTGGAGTCCGAGGCAGCTAAGTGGTATGTCACTATTGACATTGCCAATGCGTTTTTCTCCATTCCTCTGGCAGCAGAGTGCAGGCCCCAGTTTGCCTTCACCTGGAGGGGCATGCAGTACACCTGGAACCGACTGCCCCAGGGGTGGAAGCACAGCCCCACCATCTGTCTTGGACTGATCCAGACTGCACTGGAAAAGGGTGAGGCTCCTGAACCTCTCCAATACATTGATGACATCATTGTGTGGGGGAACAAGACAGCAGAAGTCTTTGAGAAAGGAGAAAAGATCATCCAGATTCTCCTGGAAGCCAGTTTTGTCATCAAAAAGAGTAAGGTCTAGGTACCTGCCCAAGAGTTCCAGTTCCTGGGGATAAAGTGGCAAGATGGATGGTGCCAGATACCCACCAAGGTCGTCAACAAGATCACAGTGATGTCTCCGCTGACCATCAAGAATGAAACGCAAGCTTTCCTAGGCACCATAGGTTTCTGCAGAATGCACATCCCAGAGTACAGTCAGTTTCTGAGCCTTCTCTACCTTGTTACCCACAAGAAGAATTGGGGCCCTGAACAGCAACAAGCCTTCACCCAGATCAAGCAGGGGACTGCTCATGCGATAGCCCTTGGCCCAGTCAGGACAGGACCAGAGGTGAAGAATGTGCTCTACTCTACAGCCAGGAACAAGGGTCTGTTCTGGAGGCTCTGGCAGAAGGTGCCTGGTGAGACTTGAGGCTGGCCACTTGGATTCTGGAGCCAGTTACAGAGAGTCCAAAGCCAACTACACCCCAAGAGAGGAGATCCTGGCAGCTTATTAAGGAGTTCAAGCTGCCTCAGAGGTGATTGACACAGAGGCACAACTTCTCCTGGCACCCCAACTACTGGTGCTGGGGTGGATGTTCAAAGGGAAGGTTCCTTCTACCCATCACACCACCGGCGCCACATGGAGTAAGTGGACTGCCTTGATGACACAGTGCGTCTGTACTGGAAACTCAAATCACCCCGGAATCTTGGAAATAACTATGAATTGGCGTGAAGGTGAGGACTTTGTTCTTACAGATGAAGAGGAGCAGGAACGGGTGACGTGTGCTGAGGTAGCTCCACTGTGCAACCAACTGCCAGCATAGGAAACATGCTATGCTCTTTTCACTGATGGTTCCTGTCACATTGTAGGAATGAACTGAAAATGGAAAGCAGCTGCATGGAGCTCCACGCGACAAGTTACAGAAACTACAAAGGAGATGGTGGATCAAGCCAATTTGCGCAACTCAGAGCCGTCCAGTTAGCCCTGGACATTGCTGAATGAGAGAAGTGGCCAAAGATTTACCTCTACACTGACTCATGGATGGTGGCAAATACTCTGTGAAGGTGGCTGGAAAGGTGGAAAAAGGCCAACTGGCAGTGTAGCGGAAAACCAATCTGGGCTGCTGAAGAATGGCAAGACATTGCCACTTGAGTAGAGAAGCTGACTGTGAAAGTCCATCATGTGGATGCCCATGTCCCCAAGAGTCGTGCTAATGAGGAGCACTGAAACAATGAGCAGGTAGATCAGGCTGCAAAGACAGAGGATTGGCAACACAAGGGAGAGTTGTTCCTAGCTCAATGGGCCCATGATGCCTCAGAGCAGAGGTGCCACCTATAAGTGGACACAAGACCGAGGGGTGGAGCTAACCATGGACAGCATCTCCTAGGTTCTCCATGACTGTGAGACGTGTGCTCCGATCAAGCAGGCCGAGTGAGTGAAGCCCCTATGGTATGGTGGGCGGTGGTCCAAATACAAGTATGGGGAGGCCTGGCAGGTTGATTCCATCACACTGCCTCAAACACGCCAAGGCAAGCACTACGTTCTCACAACGGTAGAAACCACTACGGGATGGTTGGAGATCTACCCTGTGCCTCACGCTACTGTCCATAACACCATCCTGGGCCTTGAAAAGCAAGTCCTTTGGAAGCATGGTACCCCCGAGAGAATCGAGTCCAACAATGGGACTCATTTCAAGAACAGCCTTATAAACACCTGGGCTAGAGAACATGGCATTGAGTGAGTGTACCATATCCCTTACCATGCACGAGCAGCTGGGAAAGTTGAACAGTGCAATGGACTATTAAAAACAACATTGAAGGCAGTGGGAGGTAGTACCTTCAAGCAGTGGGATCTGCACTTAGCAAAGGCTACACAGTTAGTTAGCACCAGAGGTTCCACTAACCGAGCTGGCCCCGCCCAGTCTGAACCTCTGTGTACAACAGATGGAGATAAGATTCTGGTGGTGCATGTGAGAGGTATGCTAGGAAAGACTGTGTGGATTAATTCTGCCTTGAGCAAAGACAAACCCATTTGTCGGGTCATCTTTGCTCAAGACATGGTTGCACTTGGTGGGTGATGCAGAAAGATGGAGAAACACGCTTACCTCAACGGGACCTTATTTTGGGGTGAACTGTCTATGACATTGTGCCTGTATCCATATCTGCATGTATATACATATATAATGAGGATAATGCATGTATGTCTATAGTTAAAAAGTCTAAGTTCAATGTAACGTGTTGGTATGGAAGAAGAAATTTGGGGTGGATAATGTTGGGGGTTAGGTTTTCTCAAAGGAATTGCTTCCCATTTGTTGTCTTCCTGAGGCCGCCATTAACCCCTGGGGAGGCTCAGGGCTTGCATCGGAGCATCCCCTGGAGCCACAGGGAGCCACTGCAGCCCCTCTGCCTCACTTGTGGCCGTCACTACACCAGAGGGGATATTGCTTAACGGATGGGAAAACTTATGGTTTTTTCTTGGCTGTTGTTTTTTGTTTGTTCTGTTATATATATATATTTTACTAGTAAAGAACTGTTATTCCTTTTCCCATATTTTTGCCTGGAAGGCCCCTATTTTCAAAGTTATAATAATTAGGGGGAGGAGGCCATCTTTCCATTCCAGGAAGGTTCCCACCTTCCTTGGCAGACACATATCTTTTAAACCAGGACACTGAGTAACAAGCATAATAGTTTGAATCTGTAATATTTCCCAGTCATTCCCTATAGTTTGTATTTAGATAGTAGGACTTCGTGTATGTGTAAAAATATTTATTCTGTCTTTCCCCTTGGGACATTGCTGTGACAGTTCAAGACCAGAGATGAAATTGTGTGGTTTTTCTTTTCCCATTATGTACAGTGGGGGTCCCGAAAAAACCTGCTGGCAGTGAACAACATCAGCTCTGTGGTGATTCTCAGTGAGCAGGCCATGCTGGCACACTTTCATCAGCAGGTGGCTGTGGTACAGGTGTCTCCCAACCTCTTCAATGTGATGAACTTCAGTGAAGGAACCACTCACAGCCTTCGTGTTGATATGAATGCTAATGGAGTCTTTGCTACTAAGGTTAATTGGTTTGGTTTTTATTTTTCATTTATTTGCCTAATCAGTTACCTAATTAGGTTTAGAGAGACCAAATTTCCTAAGTGTTTAAGGGAAGCCTTTTTTTTAATATTCAACTTAGTGTGTTATGAAAGTATTGTTGTGACAGTAGCAATGGTGTTGCAGTGGAGCTGGTTTTTTTAAGATAGAACAGAGACTCAGGAATTCTTTAGGGTGCTCACCAGAACCCAGAGAACTTCTGGACTGCTAAAAGCCTTCAGATCCAATGTCCAGAGGAACTAGTAATGGGTGGCTGTTGTAGGGGAGCTCTTGCTGTGTTATTGCATGAACTCCTGTATGTTTCCAAAAGGAACTGAATGTATGTATTTATTTGGTATTTTGTTTGTTTTAGGATGCTGTAGTATTCTGGAATGGGAAGCAAGTGGCTGTCTTTGAGTGCTCAGGAGATACCTTCAGAAGTGCAGGTAGGACTTAAAACACTGGTCAGAGTTGGAATGCTTCTTTTCTTCCAAGATTATATGTTCATTCATGGTAACTGATGCACTGTAATCATAGAATCACGGAACATTTTGGGTTGGAAGGGACTTAAAAGCGTGTCTTGTTCCAATCCCCCTGCCATGGGCAGGGACATCTTCTTCTAGACTGGAAAAAACCCTCAGGGCTTGAAAAAAACTTTTATCTGATGTAGCAAAATTACATTATACAGAGTCTTGCACAAAACATGGTATGAGGCTAGAGCTACTTTTTATGTTGTTTTAAGTACACCATTGATGCTGATCAAGAAGAGCAATTTTTTCCTGCTTTTGTAGCTGTGGCTCCTGTTGCCTTTACAGATAAGACATGGCAATGGCTACTGAGGGCTTTTCCACTTAGCTTGAGAGAAAGTGTAATCAAGGTTACATAGGAACTGAGAAGGAGACTTTTTGTCCCAGCTCTCAGGAGAAGTTGTCCCATAAATTGCTATATATAGTGCCAAGTAGAGTAAATTAGCTTTTTAAATTATTAATTGTCCCTTAATATTTCTGCCTTGAGAAATAAGTGATGCAGAATTCCATCAGTCCCATCCT
The DNA here is from genome assembly GCA_013397815.1 of Aleadryas rufinucha. NCBI lineage: Eukaryota > Metazoa > Chordata > Aves > Passeriformes > Aleadryas > Aleadryas rufinucha. The sequence continues at coordinate 86,041 of VZTH01003420.1, read as the reverse complement.
AAATCTTGAGATTTGTCTTTTAAGAACCATTAAGTGTTTCCTGCTTGTCTGTATTTACTGTTATATTTTATAACTTTTCCAAGCTGAATCGTTGCTTTATTACCACCAAGGTCTGAACAATCTACACCACTTCTGAAGCTATTGCAGAGCCACTGTTCTGACAGAGATTCTGTTATCTCTCTTCAGTAACAGTTCAATGAAGGGAAAAGTGAATTCTCTTACCAGAACCTCACACTGCACTGTTTTTTTTTGCTTTCTTTCACTCCCCATATCAACTCTTTGCCCTTCCTCTCTCACTTGTTTCCATGGACAGAGTGTACCAACACATGTTTACAGTGGGAACTCCAGCTTTTAAATGTAGTGGCAGAATGGATGAAGGCTGAAACATCAAGGAGTTGGGATTCAATAGTGACTGACAGATGGAAAAAGGGATTTGGTGCAAGATAGTGGAAATTGAGTGCTTTAAGTTACTTCTTTTCTTTTTACAGAACAAACTGACTATAATGATGGCTTTGTTGTGATTGTTCCAGGCTCTTTCCTTTGTGACTCTCCAGTTCTGTCTGTGCATGGAGAAAACCTGTACATAGTGGAGCCATATCGGATCCAGGTCCGCACCTGGCAGGTAAGGACTGAGAAAACCATGAAGGGACAAATAGGCCTTATTGTTTTCAAAGATTGGTGTTAGAGCTTAAAAGTTAAGTGCACGATCTTTCTAAATCTATTAACTCTACCTTGTCATGATACAATACTCAAAATAAATATTTTGAGTATTTCAGCAGGAAGATCTGTGACATTTTGTGTTCTTTAAAAAGTCTGCCACTCTGAACACTACTGCAGTGTAACTAAAAAGTATTTACAGACTTTAGGACAATCTAAATTGCATGCGGGTTGAAATACATGTATTACTTTCAGGAAGATGATCATACTGAATATTTTTTCAAGATAATGAAAAGTACCACTTGCACATTTTGTCTGAACCTTTGCAGCCTCTGCTAGTCTTTGAGAACCAAAACGAGAAATCTAATTATCAGAGTTCTATGATACATAATTTTATTTAGGAAGTAAATATTATATTTTAGAATGGGTGTGATTCATCACATAAATATAATGTATTTATTTTTACAGCTATATATTTAGGGACCTTCAGGGACTTGATATTTCTGTCTCTCTTTCACTTGGTGGAGGTTGTGTTACTAAAGAGGAAATTATTGCAGAAGGATGCCTTTAAATTTAGACTTTTTTTAAGGTTATATACATACCTGAAACCCAGATTGCATTTGTGTGTGTATATTTCTCCAATTTGCTCAGAGTGATTCACCTAACACAGAAGTTCAGCAGTTCATGACTCAACTTGCTGACAAAATAAGTCCCTTTTAGTGAGTCTGTGGCCACACAAACCTAGTGTTACACATTTCTTTCCAGGGCACAGTTAAGCAGCTGCTGGTGTTCTCCGAAGCAGAGGGGAATCCGTGCCTCCTGGACGTCTGTGGGAATTTCCTGGCTGTGGGAACTGATCTGGCTCACTTGAAAATCTTTGATCTCTCACGCAGGTATTAATGAGGCTTTTAAAATAATCTTTTTATAGTTAAGCATGTATTTTGTGGGGAATAAATATATTATTTATAAAATATATAAAAATTATATTATATATAAAATACAATATTTATAGTATCTGATAATATAATACGTTATAAAAT
>VZTH01003420.1:60446-84268 GCA_013397815.1 Aleadryas rufinucha | reverse complement strand
TAAAATATTATATATAACATATATAATTTATATATAATTTATAAATTATATATAAATATATATAATTTTTATATATTTAGCTGGTTTTGATTTGATGAAAAACAACAGTCCCTTTGAATCTTGAGACAATACATGCAGCTTATGTGAATTGATGGCTTATTTCCAAAGCAAGGGAGGAACCATGGAATAATCAGGCAAGTCATGGATTGATGGTCATGATGATGATGATGATGATTTTAAGAAGAGGATACCTTGAGGGATATTTAAGTGCATTTAAAAGTGTGTGGAGAATTTATCAAGCGAAGGGTGTCCCACGTGTCTTCTGATAACGAACAAGACTTGAATCTCAAAAGAGTTGGAATAAAGAAAACTAGGTCTTGTATCTCCTTAAAAATCAGCAAACTTGTTTCAGTGAATCTATGGAGAAAGTGGACCTAGAACTGTGGAGACTGTTCTTCCTCCTGTTTAGGTTAAGAAAGAAGTTTACCTGACCTAGTTCAAACTTTGCTGTGCTCCCATACTGACGAACATGAAAAAGATACTGACATGGCGTTCATTTCGAAAGTTTATCTGCTAATGACAAATGTACTTTTGAAAAGCTGGAAAACCTGAAGAGTGAAACAGGTTTCGTTCTTCCTTGCATGCTCTTGCCAGAGGAATGCTAAAGTCTAGTTAGTTGCCCACTGGAAACGACCTGGGTTGAGATCACACACATTCCACCTGGGACACAATTTGAAGGTTATTAGATTTGGGCAGGTTGTAACTAGCATAAATATTGGATTATGATGTTTGATAGTGAGAAAAAATAGCTTCATTCATGCATGCTACGATATATTTTTGTGTTTGGTACTGAAAATACCCCTTCTCAAATTATGACACTCTTTCCTTTCAGGGCACCATAGCTGGCTTAGAAGAGATGTTGTTTTTGTAAAATCAAAGATTTTTTATTTTATGAGATTGTATTATAGGTCTAAATTGCTGTCGCTTCAAATTACTGTCACTTCTTTTTGCTGCATTCTTTTGTTTCGTGAGATTTGTCCTCTTTGTTGCTGACTTATTAGTGGGTTTGTATCTATACCAGCAATAAGATTCTTTTGAGATAATAAAATATATAAATATGCCCCGCCAATGACATTTCTTTACTCCTGCTCCACAGTATGCTTTCCATACACAGAACTTTTATGTGATGGGCTCTATTCAACATTCATGGTACTGTTCAACTTACTTCTGTAGGAAAAGCAGGCCTCTGAATTCAAAATTCTGGTCAGATGTTCTTGCTGGATAGCCATGTTTTGGGAATCATGTAGAAGCATTGAAGTTTATTCTTGCTGATTCATTGAGGAAAGAGTGTCTGTTAACTTACTCCTGGAAGAAAGGCAGTGGCAGCAATCCTCTGGAGAGGAAGTGGGAGTCTAGGGCAGTGGTGTCATACAGTCAAAATAGTTTGTTTTTAAAAGTCTTACCCATAATTTGCTAAATGTTTTGGCTGATGCATATTGCCAGTTGCTTGCCACCATATAATTGAAGTTTATTCCTTCCCACAGAGAGGCAAAAGTGCACTGCAACAGCAAGAGTTTATCCAAGCTGCTCCCTGACCGCGGAGACATTGCATCTGTGAAGTGCAATGCTAATGGCAGCAAAGTCAGCATCCTTGTCAGCAGGGTGAGGCACAGCTCTTTACTCACCGTCTGGGACTTGTCCATTGGTTGATAGACTGGTGTCAGTCAAGATTACTGAGGATGCAAGATTCACTTCTCAGAAATAAACCTACCTGGTCTAGGCAGTGTATTGAGTCATGTAATGAACTGTCATGTTCCAGCATTAAGGTCTCTTAAGGCTTTGTACTGTGTTAGAGCCAATCTAGAAAAGGAAGGAATATTTTAGTTACAAAAGCTGCTTTGTAGCATTTCAAAGAAATCCAAGGCTGACTTGTTGGAATAGAAAAACAGCTGGGAATTTTTTGGGATTTCTTAGTAAGAATGACCTTGTGTGATAAGCAGCAGAGAAAGCTGAGAGCATGAAACAGATGGGATAAAGATACCTATTCTTCTTTTTGACTGCATGCTCCAGCAACCTTTGTTTTCCTTTCTTGTAGGCAGATGGGAACATCGATTCCAAGATCTGTTTCTATGATGTTGAAATGGACAAAGTTACACTCTTTGATTTCAAGGCTGAACAGGGAGATGGTAGAGAGAACCTTTCTGCTGGACAAGGCATTGGCAAGTAAGGAGCTTTTACTTCAAGAAGCATTAATGGTGGATTTAAGATGGAAATCTGCACTATGGAGACAAGCACACCTTGATTCTGACATTCCTCTGCCTTGTGAAGGCGCTTGTATGAATTTAATTATTTATTTCTAAAGAACCAATTAACACTGGTGAATTGTACGTCCATCAAGCTGCATCCCTGTCTATTCCAATAGCGTGAGCTAGGGAGTGTCAAATGAAGGTCCCAGAAAGCAAGCTCAAAATAAGCAGGAGGTGGTTCTTCAGCCAACATGCAGCTGAGCCAAGGAACTCCGTGCAAAGGAAGTAGAGAAGATGAAGGAAGGGCTCATGGAGATACTGGACAAATTCATAGAAGAGAGATGCAGGGAGAGGTATTAGCAATTTGGAAGCCACATCTAGCTAAAGAGATCTCTGAGGAGAGGATGATTTGGTGTAGGGGGTTTTATACAGAGGTATTACACGACTGGAATCAGGATCCACCCCTTTAAATAAAGAAAAAATCTTGGAAAGCTATCCTTCCTTGAAGAGTTTACATAATAGGAACTGAAAAGAGGACATTCTGAAGGTCGTCGTAGGAAAAAAAGTATTTTTTAAGTATAATAAAAGTTGAGTTTTTGTGGGTAAAAACTCATTAGATGTCTGTTTAGAACTGATGCCTTTCTGTTCGTGCAAACTGTTCTGTGGGAAGTGTATTAGAAATCCTAGCAGCACAGTATAGTGAAGTAGGAATGCTTGTGAAAGTATGGTGGAATATTAGGGTACAAATTCCCATTTGGTTTTACAATAATTTTTCTGACTGTATTTTTCTGAAGAAAAACCAGCATTGGAACAGGTGGATTGCTTTTTTAACAACTATCTGCTATGGATATTACAAGCGAAAAAAAGGAATTACTCTCCTTACCACTAAAAGCCAGAAGAAACTACCCAGCTCATCAAAAACTAAGGCCAATGCAAATCTGGGGTCTTACATCCTGGTTAATTATGCAGCAGTGTAGTCAAGAGTAAATGAGGAAGTTGTTTCCAAGTGCAGTATCTTGTGTAGCCCAACAGAGGCCGACCGAAGCCAGGAATGTTGTTTCACTGTTTGAGTGTTAGTGTCTGTGTGAATAATCCATTTATCTGTGCTTCCTTTTAAAGGATCTTCAGATTGGAGTGGGTAAACTCAGCAGAAAATGATAATAATCTACACCTCTTCTGCTTCTATTTCCCTCTTCCTGAGGCAAAATCTAAACACTCCCAGTTTTTTTACACAAATTCTGTTTTTCAGTTTGCAATTTACTGATTTTGAATTCCATGACAGAGAGAGGACTTAGGGTATTTCTGCACCTCTTTGAATGTCTCTTTCAGTTTGCCCTTTAGCCCTACTCCAGTCCTCCCCACAGTCCACCCTTCAGTGATGACAGCAACTGAGAAAATACTTTAATGATGTCTTTTGTTTCTCTTTTAAATAATTTGACATTTTTTCAGAAGAATGAATACTAAGCCATTGCTAAAATAGTATGATTCTGTATGTCTGGAGTCTTGACGTGGCTGGCACTGAAACAGTATTGAAATGCCCAAAGGAGGCAGTAAGATGTTATTATTTAAACTGCTGTCGGAGACTGGCTTTCTCAAGGCTGCAGGGGAAGTCCTTGTACTTAAATGTGCTGTTCCACAGTGCCTCAGAATTCTTGACAGTCAGTAGCCAGGTGGTGGTTGGTCTCTTCTCCCAGGTAGTAATCAATAGGACGAGAGGAAACAGCCTCAAGTTGTGCCACTGAAGGTTTAGATTGGGTATTAGGGAAAAAATTTCTTCAGGGAGAGTTGTCAGGCATTGGAACAGGCTGGCCACAGCAGTGGTGGAATCACCATTCTTGGAAGTGTTCAAAAAATGCATAGATGTGGCACTTTGGGATGTGGTTTAGTGGTGAACATGGTGGTGGTGCTGGGTGCATGGTTGAACTTGCTGATTTTAGAGGGCTCTTCCAATCTTAATGATTCCATGGTTTGAAGACAGAGCTGAGGTAGCCCCTGTGCTACAGCAGCAGGCACTGAGATAGATTGTTTGAAGGATGTTCAAGTGTTTCTGTAGGACCTGCAATCTCAGGGGAGGCAGATTTTGGGTGCCTCTTTTTATAGGCAGTACCAACTTTTTTTCTCCCGAAGTGCTTTATGTGCTGTCACCGTTGTCAGTGTAACAGACCAACCTAAAAGTGTCATTGCCATGTGTAAAATGTTAGGAGTCAGGAAAATGTATTTGGTTAATGTTCTAATGCAGAGTATAAATAACTGAGCATCACCTGAGAATGATCCCTTGGCTAGAGCTTTATTTACACTCATGCACTGAATGGGCTGGAATTACTTTGTCTTCCTTACTGCATTTTTTCTTGTTTCTTGGTAGGTCAGTAGTGGAGTATCCAGAGTTGCACAGTCACATCCCTGCTTGCCATTTCTGGGACCAGAGTGAACCAAGACTTTTTGTATGTGAAGCAATTCCTGAAACAGGCCTCCAACCTCCAGAGGAAAAGAAAAACCAGACTGAGGGCACAGTACGATCTTTTTTATTTATTTTATCTTGTTTTACATGCAGTTCTCCCTGTCCAAGTAATAAATCCTTCGTCCTTCATTAAGGATGTAGGAGTGGCTAGTACACATTACTACACGCAAAAATGGGTAGTGAACCCTGTGTTTGGTGTCAGTGCTTCAGGCAGTGACAGGCAGCTGCTCTATGGCAGCTCTCTGGTTTGGGCCCAGCTTGCATACAGTGAAGAAGAAAAAGAGGGGTTTTCTTTAGCTGTGATAGAATTTTGGGGATGACCGTAATGCAAGCTTGTATCCGGACTACAGTTTTTCAGGTGACATTATTGGGTGGATTGATAATCTAGTAGTTTGTAACTTAAAAAATTGCTGGTTTTATATCTTGAGTCCACTTCTAGCAGCAAGAATTAACTTGATAGAATAACAGGGACACTACTGTTAAGGTGAACAGAGAAATATGCTCTTCCACCCAGTCCCTCCCATCTTCTGCTTTTCTGGAGAGCCATTGCACATTTTTATGTGACTTCTCAAATTATCTGTTATGGTCTTTTTTACATTAGAAAAAATATTTCATTTTTATTGATCAGAAATTATCTAATCAAAGATTTCTTTCATCACACCAACACTTCTTCCCCTCTTCCCCCACTATTGTGCTTGCAGTGCTCCTTACCACTTTGTCTGTACAGAACTGCCTATCCAGCATAAACATTCCATTGATTTGAAACATCCACGTTAATCTCAAGTTTTTGGATTTGTGCCTTATTTTAACTAAACCTCGTAAAATTAGAGATAGAAAGCTCTCTGTGTCTTTTGTTGGTTAAAATGACCTTAGAAGAATCATGAGAAGATCAAAGTTAAAAGGAGAAATGGTATAGCGATGTCTCAAAAGGCTTGGCTAGGGTCTTCTAGCAAAGAGAAGAACAATTCAACCTAGTATTCCTCATGTCAAAAACTTAAAAATATTTGGCTTCTAAATAAAGTTGAAAAAAAAGATACAAAAGGAATGCAACTTACTTTTTGCCCCTTATTCAACAGAACTTTTTACTCTGCTTATTTAGGAAATGAGAAGTCTGATTAATTTCTACAGGAAATAAATGTTATTTTAACTTGAATCAGGTCAATACTCAAACTGTTAGAGGAACTAGTTTTGAATGGATGATATATTTCCTGGGAACTCAAAGCAGTCAGTGAGCTGATGAATTTACAATGGGAATAATATAAAGGTTTTTTTTAAAAAAAGTTGAAAACAGTTGTGGCTGCCCCATCCCTGCAAGTGTTCAAGGTCAGGTTGGACAGGGCTTGGAGCAACCTGGTCTAGTGGAAGGTGTCCCTGCCCTGGCAAGGGGTTGGAACTAGATAGTTTTTAAGGTCCCTTCCAACCCAAACCATTCTGTGATTCTCTTATTCTGTGATTCTGTTTCTTTGCCCTGAGCCGATCTGTCAGAGAGATGCCTAGAGCAGCAATCTGGCCAGGGGCTTCTCTCTTTATGGTGGGTGAAGCTGGTTGCTGAGGCAGAGGTGGAGGTCCCTGTGCAGGAGGACCAGTCTGGAATGCAGAGTGAGACGCTGGCTGCTCACTGTAGGGAGGAAGCATGCGGCTCTGCCCTCTCCAGCAGCTGTGTGTCTGAATGTATAGGTCATACTATTGTCAAGAGAAGCTTCTGCCAAGTGAATATGGAAAATAAAAATAAAAAGAAAGAAGGATATTGCAGCATAAAAACAAAACAATGGTTTGCTTCCTTTTCCAGATGGATGTTTGGATTATATCATTCTTCAGCACTGAAGAGCATGGCCTTTTGCTGCAGGACAGCTTTCCATTGCCTTCATCCTGCCAGGTTCTTCTGGGCGTAGAGGTGCCACATTATTACTTTGCAAAAAAGGTGAGGTAATCTCTAAGAATTCCTTCCCTCCCAGAAATTCAGACTTTCCACTGTATAGGGATCAAATTTAATCAAATTGTGTCTGGGGTAGGTAGAGCAACTCTAATGGCAGGGGATGCATCACATAGAAATGACATAAAGATAATTCTGATGCAGATGAACTTGGCAGAATTGTGGAGTTTGTAATGAGATGGCTTTTTATGGGTATTGCAAACTGAATGCGATGTACAAGTGTAGGAGAAACAGGAATTACCAGGTAATGCAACTGAAAAAGGGATGTGAAAAAAATTCGGCTTTATCTAGTCACTGTGCCTATTGCAAGTACAAGAGGGGTGTGTGTGTGAGCTTTATGTAGGCTGTAAGAGAGGACATTTCATACTGGCTTTGGCAGAAGCATCCCACTTCCTTGCTGGAATGGAGCTTAATCTCCAAGAACACCTAAGAGAGCAAGAATAGTCATCTTGCACTATCAACAAGGGCCTGTGTGCTGCAAGTGCCAGGAATGCAGGCTCTAACTTCTAAAACTTGAATTTCAATCCAAAATTGTTTGCATCTCAGGTAAATAATACCCTGAATAATTCCATGTATACTGGGTGAGCTGCAGCCTTTCACCTACAAATTGGTTTCTGGTGAACCTCTGATCTGAGTTTCCTAGTGCCTCTTGGGATGATGATTTGCTCTGTTCCTGTCTTGTAGGGGGAGTGTAGCAGAGCCCATTTATTATACTAAGGTATTTAGTTTTGTAAATTCTACAATAAATTAATATTAATGACACTTCTAATCCTCATGTAGTTTGGGAGCCCTATTAGACAGGGAGAATGTATCTACTTGTTATGTTCAGATTCAGAGCAGCACTTTGAAATTCATCCCCTTCAAAGCACTGCCTGCTGTCAGTCTTCCTGTGCAGACTGAGCTTTTAGAGTTGTGCTGTGTTTTACTTTTCTTTTTCCCTTAAATTGAAAGGTCAGATGTGATATACTGCATTTTCCAGTCTCTTTTCCAGTCTCTTTTAGTTCTCCATCATATCTCATGCTATTTTACTTTGATATTATGTTTCTTTTTTTTGTTTGTTTTGGGTTTTTTTGTTTTTTGTTTGTGTTTTGTTTTTTTTTTTTCTCTGTATGTATTATTGCTGCCATTAGTTGTGTTTTCGGAGGGGATGTGTCTATAAACCTGTAAGTATCTGCATTGCTTTGATCCTCTTCCTTCATCCTCTGCTCCTCTCTCTTGTTTCCATTTTCTCAGTAGGTGGTTGTCTCTGTGACAAAGTCACTTTTTACATCACTTGTATTTTTTTGGGAAACCTAATTTAGTATAAGAGCAGAGTCTGCTTTAAATACAGCAAATCAAGTTGATGCCACAAGCCTTGTTGACCAAGTTTCATTCCATGGTTTCTCCTTATTCACTATAATGTCTTTACTGTCCTGGTTCCAGAAATTTCTCAAGTTCTAGTCAAACACATCTGTGCTTTTGATTTCTGTCTTTTACTGTACCCAGGACTTCCATTGTATTATAATATAATACTGTTTTTTATTTGCTTCTGTATACCTTAAAATTTAGTTACCATATGTAACTATACGATTGGGGTTGAGTGTACATGGACTTTGGCATCCTTCATCCCTGTGCTTGGCTTGGGAAAGTTTCCTTGTTACAATCCAGACAGATCATTTGACATTGAGGATTGAGACTTTATTGTTTTTCTGCATAATGATTGAATTGCTTTGAGCTGCCTTTCGGTGAGTGGTGAAAGTATCTCTGAAGCTTTACAGCTGCAAGTTTTAAGGGGAAGGGTTTGAACCTGAGGTTCAGTATTCTTAAGATTTACATGAAGGCAAGGATAAAAGAATTGGGTCTGTATAGTTAACTTTCAGAACAGCAGACTGATATTTGAGAAGAGACTAAACTTGGAGAAATGCTTATCTGAAATCTTCAGAAATCTAGGAACTTAATAGTTGCTATTACAATAGTAGTACTACTAATATACATACATATATATGTGTGTGTGTGTATATATATATATTTAAAATAATGATGACTGTAATAAAAAGAGGTTGCCTTTCTGTGGTATAATACCAGTTTCCAGTGATCACTGACATGCTGTGATTGTTCACTGCAATATGCTAATCTCTTCTATGACATTCCATATTTTGTGGCATTTTCTAGGAAGTTCTGAAACTTCGCAACTATTGTCGCTATTGATCATGGTCCTGCACATATAAAAAACATGGGCTGTGATGGGAATAATGTAATTAATTGCATATACAAAGGAGTAAGTTTCAACCTGCTTGATACCTATATGACAACCTTCTCCTTTTAGCTGGGAGAAGCTGAGAAGGGAGCATCAGAGGCTGGCTCAGGAACAGTCTCTCAGATGGTTGCAAGGAGACCCATGAGAGATTTCATTGGATTGGGAGACTATGATAAGACCACCCAGGATGCCATGCTGAACTTCAGCTACTATCTGACTGCTGGAGACATGGATGAGGCCTTCAAATCCATCAAGTTGATAAAAAGGTATCAGAACTATTTGTATATATTTCTTCAGGGGTGCAGTTTATTTTTGTTAAAAGTTTGTATGAAGCGTTGATCCTCCTAGAGTCTCCTTACCTTTTCTCTCTCTGATTTCATTCTCCCTTCCATTTTTAACCAGATGAAACATCTTTGTCTCACAGACATTCTAATGCATTCTCTGCTCATTCTTTGTCTATAATACACTGTGGATTCTTTTTTACTAAAAGAGAAAGAATTACTGATAACCAGTAACCTTATCCTGTGTCTGAATGGCAAAAATGTTGTCACTAGAAGAAAATGCACATTCACAATTTTATTTATACATCTAAAATAATCCCAGCAATACCAAATGTTACAGATTTACCGACCACATAGCTGATTTTTAAATTCACATGTACATTATTATAATATGGATATTGCAATATTGGAGGAAATAATATAATGTCTCTTAAATACTCTAATATTTTATTTTAAAAATCCTTGCATTTAATCATAGCATATTATTTCTGGAATTCCTTTTTTTCCCCAGAAATTAATGCAGGCAGATGAATACTAGTCTTAGTTGGTTTTTACAAACCTACTGCTAGAAGAAACTCTTTGTCAGCTTTATGGTATTTCCCCTCACAGTCTAGAGCACTGCAGTTGTTCTAGAGCATCAGTCTCTGCGGAGCGTTGCTCATTTGGAACATGGTGCAAAGCAGCTGTTGGGGTTGAGTTTCTTATCACATCCAAACTGAGTGCAGAACAGAACTCAAGAGCCAGCTTGATGATCACTTTTTAACAAAGTGTGGAAATAATGATAAAGAAGCAAAGCAGTGTACTCAGCTGGGAGTAACACAACAGTCCTAAGGAAATTGTAACATTCACAGCTCATGGTCCCTCAAACCTATTACTAATTTGCTCAGAGCAGCATCCTGAGAGCACTTACACACCTGTCATTGCCTCAGGTTCCTGTATCTCATGTGTTCCTGCATAATGGTTTTTGATATGTTGTTTTGCTTTCTGAAAATTATGTGCATATGACTTTTGTGAGGCCATGTGCTTCTCAGGGTAAGGCTTATAAACATTATACCTAATTCTAAAGGTATTAATTTTTCACTTCATTACCATATTAAGGTATCAGGTAGGTTGTTTTTAAATGTCAAAATCCTGAAGTCCTGTATATTTGTCTTATTCTCCAGTCTGGATGCTTGAGTGGCAGCTCTGTTCTCCAGTATTCCCTGTGTTATGTGGCTCTGAGCATTGCTGGGCAGAGCTGGTGTCCTGCCTTAGCAGTCTAATGTCACAGCAAATGTAACTAGCTGGATAGAAAAGAAACCAATTGGGGCTGGAATATCTCTTTCTAATAATAGTTCCCAACAATGTAAGTTAATCGTATCTCTGATTATTGGGGAGTTCAGGTAGCCTCCTGTGGACATTCACCCTCAATGTAACACTGAAACAGATTTTTCAGCAGCATGTGTGGCCTGTTCTCACTGCGTACTCTTCTCATTTTTAATGTCTGTTTATGCATAGGACCTTACCAAACCTGTGTCTCAGGATACAAAAGATATGTCTGAAAAAAATGCAGCTTAATTCTTCTGCAATCTCTTTCTTTACATAAGAATAGTTAGAGTTGCTTTTGCTTTTTACTTTCTGGTCTGTTCTGGGGCTGGGAGCAGGTGTTGCAGCTAATGAGAATCCATTCCTTGTAGACAGGGAAATGGAAGGACTAGAAAGTAATGAAATTTAGACAGCTGTTAAACCCATCACTTAATCTATAGTGAGTTTCCTGCTTTCTCAGATTGCCTGTTAACTCCCAACCTATTGTCACTGGTCTCCTATAGCTTTTTGGTTTATTTTTAGGGAGCAGGAGAACTTGATGCAGACAGAGAAAATGCGTTTGGTTCCCTCTTTCCTGTATTCTCATTGCACACACTCGATATCTTTTCCAGCTGACCCTGCTGCCATGCAGCCAACCCAACAATTCTGTACTGTACAGCAGAGGGAGAGGGCAATATAATATTAGATACATATATATATATATATATATAAAAAAAATATTATGTGTTTTATACATATGTATATAGATGGAGCCCATCCCAATAATAATTGAGGGCCTCTGCCCACACAAGTGAGCGTTGTGATGTCTTTCAACCCTTAGTTTTAAATTATAGCATATATTTATAGAAAACAACTCCAATGCAGATCTCCTTGGAGGTCTTTCCCCTTACAAGTGTGCTCTTTCAGCATGGTGACTCAACATAGTCATTTTCCAAGCCCCGGCGAAAGCGAGCGGTCAGGGTGCGGCTGATGACGATGACCCGGGGCGCCATGCAGTCCTCACGCCTGTGGAGGATGTTCCAGATTAGAATGGCAGCTGCCAGCGTGGCCAAAAGGCAGGCTCCAATATTCAGGTAGCAGGACCATGAGAGGTTGGTGTATGGTCCGATCCGGTAGAATGTCACCAGTCCAATAACCAGAACAAAACCTGCAAGCAGAATGGCAGAGTTATTTTTAATGAATTCTTCTCTTGAATTTCTGTAGTGGCAAAATGCCATAGGCATCTCAGCATTTACAGACTCACTGTTCATAAGTCTGTAGAGCCTTTCCATCGCTATTATGATATGCTGGATGTGTTCTTGAAGGCATATTTGGGCCTCATGATACGTGCAAAGAGAGTGCCTGAAACAGAGGCTCTGTGTTAGGTTTAAATCTGTTCACTCTGATTTAAATTTCTTACACCCACTGAGCTGTATTTCATGTTGGGTTTTCCCGCATGCATTTGAATCACTTACACAGATGTCCCGTTTCTTACTCCCATTGCCAAAAGAGAAAACAGCTGTATTAATGATAATAATAATAATAATAATTTTAAAAATTCTTTTATTCACAGTATGTATGCTTATTCTGAAATTTTAAAATGTTTGTTAAGGCAGGCCACTGTGCAGGCTGCAAAGATGATGAATAGCTAAATCTCTTAGAGATATAATAAAAAGCAATATATAGAAACTTAAAAAAGAGGGAAGGTGAAATAAATGGAACTTTATGGTCCTACTTTTTCTTGCTGGAAGAAAGTGTTATGAGGCAGAAGTAATGTCATGCCTCCAGAAGCTACTGAAGGCAAAGTTTCTATTGTCCTCATAACCTTAAGCACAGTACTAAGTTCCCTAAAAGGTAGGTAATATTCAAGTAATAACAATGCATTTGTCTAGCATTTCCATTCAGGTGTCACAACGTGATTTGCAAAAAAACTGAAAAAAAAATTCACGTTCTCTTTGGTGGTTACATTACTGATGAATAGTAATGTTATTTCAGAAGTGAGGTGGGGTGACTGTTCTAGTCATGCAGGAGATCCATGTTAGATCAAGGGGCAATCTGTATCCCTTTACACCTCCTTTTTTATGTTACTGAGACTGCCCTTTCCCTCAAGAATGCATTGATAACCACATGATTATTTTCTGCCCTCTGTTTATTGTATTATCGCAGAACCATACAATCCTAGGATGGTTTGGGTTGGAAGGAACCTTAAAGCTCATTGCATTCCAGCCTCTGCCATGGGCTGGGACACCTTCCACACTATCCCAAGTTGCTCCAAGCCCCATCCAACGTGGCCTTAGGCACTTCCAGGGATCCAGGGGCAGCCACAGCTTCTCTGGGCACCCTGTGCCAGGGCCTCCCCACCCTCACAGGGAACAATTCCTTCCCGATATCCCATCGAGCCCTGCCCTCTGGCAGTGGGAAGCCATTCCCCCTTGTCCTGTCACTCCAAGCTCTTGTCCACAGTTCCTCTTCATCTCTCCCTTCAGCTCTCCAGGTGCCCCTTTAGGCCCTGGAAGGGGCTCTAAGTTCTCCTCAGAGCCTTCTCTTCTCCGGGCTGAACATCCCCAGCTCTCCCAGCCTGGCTCCAGAGCAGAGGGGCTCCAGCCTAGTCTCTCTTCCTGTACCTATTGTCAAAGAAAACTACTTTTCAGCTTTTTAAAAGAAGAAATTCATGGATGTAATTAGATTGAAACTAAAACAAAGAGGCAAATATGTCTCACTAACCAAAAAAATATTGTCTTTTTGTTCTCCTGCACACTTCCTTAACCACCACCATAACAAAGGAATGCCATTGCCAAAAGGACCCCTTCATGAAGGAAGACTGAAATAAACAAATATCCATGAACTGCCAGAACATATCTGGACACCATCTTCCTAAGTTCATGGGCAAGGAGAAGTCAAGAGCAAGTCCCAGGGGCCACACTGTGTTTTCTCAGCTAGCCACAGTACCTGTGCCTGCAAACACTGTCCCCATGGATACATGGCAATGGTGTGACCCCTGGCCCTGGTCCTTGATTTTCCATGAAAGAGCACATCCTGAGTGTGCATTGTATCAAGCTTTTTTCTTAAAAGAGTACTAGTACTAGTAATACAGTGAATATGGAAAAGACACAAGTTACATACAGATAAAAAACACAGAGGAGGGAAATGAAATACAAGTAGAACTACATAGTAGAAGGAAAAAAATCAATCATTACTTAAAGGTGTGACACCTGTACTCTTCTGAGAGTCAGTAAAATGAAGGCTCAATCTTCCTCATGATATAAACATATTCATATAAATAAATGAATGAATGAATGAATGTCTGGCATCCTTGGCTCTCCTGTGTCTGCGTAGAAGGTGATTTGTAACTCAGTTGCGTGCTGCACTTTCTCCTCCTGAGGTAGCACTGTCTCACAGCTGGCATGTCCAGAGAGGGTTTGGAGTGAGGCATTTCTCTGCCTGAAGACAAATAAGGAGGAAATAGGGTCTTATGGGAGGAGTAGCTCTTTACTGCTCTTTTCCCACTCTGGTGTGAAAAAAGCCTAATATACCTTGGATGGGTTTTAGGTTGTTGACCCAGTTGTAAGGACACAGTAACTCCTTGGTTTTGTCAGTAAGTCTGGTAGTTACTTTATGGTTCAGCTTACTTAATAATGAACACGTTTCATTTAGAGAGAATGTGGCCGTGTGGAGCACATTGAATTGAAGAAATCACTGGTCCATACAATAATGGTTTGCTGGTGCAAATAAAATACTTTCCCCTCATTTGCAGTGTCAGTTTCCAAGTTCAGTTTGTCCTGAGGCATGTTGTAAAGAAGAGAGGGAGAGATGAGGTTCTGTTTTGTGAGAGACATCAGGTTTTTTAAGCTTTCCTCTCAGATGGCTTGGTTCCCCATCTGTGGAACCAGGATGATACAACTTCCTGTGTTTATTTTGTTTTTCAGAGCATTGGGAGCACGGCATGCTAGTTGTGATATGCTTATTAAGAATTTGGATGTCTACGTCTTCATTTAGGTCTTATAAGGGTGATAAACACTGATACTGCTTTGCAGTCCACTGTTTAAAGGATGATAGTCCTTTTTTTATGACAGTAGGAAATCGAGAGGAAAGGAGATGCTTGCACTTCCTGCAGCTGAGTTGACCCGCTTCTTCTCCTTGTGGTTTACAATTGTCAGGAAGGAGGGTATTGATACAAATCAAGAGACCCATCTTACTTAGTCTGGCACATGAGAAGACTTTGTGTAATCAGTTTTCATTTCAGAACTCATTTCCAATTCATGCACGCTTTCACAGGGAATCCATGAAGTGTTAAATAATTTTTTTTTAAAAAGTGTGAAGAAAATCATAAAACCTTAAGCAGGAAGAACTTCGAGCAGAAGCTGTTTGGACCAGTGACCACTCACAGGTACCTCTGAAGGACAGTTAATATATAAATATTAACAACAGTCCACTTCACACTATCTTGCAGCATTTTTTTGAGGCTCTCTTGGCAGAGGGACATGGGTTCAGGAATACCTGTTACACAGAGTAACCCTGATGCTATATTGTGTCTTGCAGCTTAATTTCCACTGTAGGAATATTTTCAATATTTAAAAGTTTTTCCAAATACCTAGCTTTTAATGAAATTACTTAGCTTTGTCTTTCTTGCTTTTGTATTACTTATGGCCAGTTACTGTCCTAAATGGCTTAACATCTCCGTGTTCTATCTGATGGAGCGATTATCCACCAGGAAAAAGCACTAAGGCTTCCTTACAGGTCCCAAAATAAAGCTATTTTTGTAGAAGGTCTATTTTCCTTCACAAGCCCTTTGCCTGAATCCTGCTCAGATGAGCAGCCGGTCATGCAAGAGGCTTTATCTCCTTTTCCAGTTCTGTGCCGGTGGCTGAGTGGGGTAGAGGAACTGGTTTTGAGAGCTCCCCAAACTGACAGACCACAGGAGCCAGTTGCCAGAGCTCTTGAGTGAAAATGTACGTTCTGTTTAGGAACCTTTGCTGCAGTTTAGACAGGAACTGACATTTAAGAACAGACAAACACATGACAGAGGCAGCAGAGGTGGAAGCACATTACAGTAGAGTTCATACAATTAGTTTTACAGTTCTGCAAGAGTCAGAGAACTGCAGAATAGAATTGTCACTGAGAATGTTATTTTCCAGCATTCTTATTTCATATTAGCATGGCTTGATATGGGAATTATAAATGTAGGAACTCCAGAGCAAAGGGTGAAGAAATCATAATGATCCAAAAAGACTGAGTTTGCATAGGATGGTGAATTTTCAATTTTGATGAATGCCATTTTTGTGAAGATGATGATGTGTGAAAATCCTAAAGTTTGCTGGGATAGATTTTGTCTGTAACTGCTTAATCAAACTTGGACTTCTTGAAGCAAAGTGTTTCCAACATGCTACATATGTTTTCCTTGCCCTTAGAGGAGTCTTGCTGTACACCAGCCAAGAACTGGGGTGGAACATTTAGTCTGTTCTCTAAATGACTGGGCAAAAACATGCAGTTCACATATTTGTGCCATATAATAGTCAGAAGTATCCCTATAAAAATTAACCTTGTTTTAAGAATAGTCTCTAGAGCTGACTGTGGTGACTTTTCCCTTTTTAGATAGATATTTGGAGCAATGTCTGAATTCAGTTTCAGTGTTCCAATAAAATACCGAGAGGAAGACAGTTGGCTTCCCAGACTATTTCCCATAAACAACTCTACTAAAAATAACCAGAAAATTGCTCTCTTTGCCATCAGGCTTCTTGAGCTCACAATGTACAATACAGGTCGGCAAGGGCTGTAGAAGGGACATATTTCTTTAAATTTATTTATGAAAATATTGAACATTTTCATCTGATTTAGTTTCTTTTCTGTTTTGTAGTGATAACAAGACTTTGAGATGCATGGCTCAATTTCCCTGAATTAATTTAATTAAGTACATCAATCAATTTCAGATGATTTCATTATGTATTGTCTCAAGACTGCACAGAGGCCACAACTTCACTAAAAATCCTGATGAGATTATTTGAAGTGCATTTTTTTCCCCACAGAACTGCTGTTTATCTCTAGTTGTTTCCCATCTGCAGCAAAACAAGCTGGGAGGGGGGTGGCTTTTCCGCTGGGGAAGGAAACAGATAACGAAGTCACTCAGAAGACTTTTGGTTGGAACAGTATTGACTGTGATAGTGGGGGTAGGTTGGGAGAATGTTACTTTTTGAACTTACATTTCAGATCTGTATGCTGGATTTCCTGTTTGATTGAGGCTGGCTGCAAGCCAGCTACAGAATTTCAGCATTTTAAAAGAACTCTCATAGTAACTTTTTTATTTCTGTGATAGTTTGTTGTTTTTTTCAGACACCCCTTGATTCTCATTCTTCCTTTTTATTAGTGCACTGATAGTGCACTTGAAGAAATCTGCATTGTTTTTTCTAGGTCACTAGAAAACTTATAATCCTTAAAGGGACTTATAATCCTCCTCTTTACAGCCTGTCCTGGAGGATGGCTTTTGCTGCCAGGAAAAGGGAGAAGGAGGAAAATAGAGCAGCTGGAGTGTTGAGAATACACCACCCATGCTTGTGCAGAACTGCAAACAGGGAAGGGAAACATTTCACTCCTTTTCTGTGTACCCCACCAAGTTTCACAGGGAGTGATTTAGCTGTGATGAGTCACACACCCAAATGGGCTGTTTGTAGGAGCTCAGCTGTATTTATCAGCATGAGATAGATTCATACAGTGATTCCTATAGGACTTATGCAAATTATTTATTAATAAACACCTTTTCTTGTATCAGCTTGGCGCAAAAGAAGTTGATACAGTTCAAGGCAAATATGGAGCCTCTGTAATAGTCATGTGCTCTTCATTGTAGCACCAGGCTGGATGATGCTTTGGTTTCTAATGCCACAGGGAATGAGAGTGTGACCATTAGAGTCAAATGACCTTTGAGGTTTCAGTTGTACATTGTTACATACAGTAATTTGTTTGGGGTTGGATTTTTTTGGTTTTTTGTTTTGTTTAGTTCTAATTTAAAATTTCCTTCCAAGGATTTTGGTAGCATGTAGCATCTTAGAATTAAACATGTGAGTAGCACAGCTTCTCAGGGGTGATAAGACCCTTTTGTTGCTCACTTTTCTGAATTACAAGGGCTTTCCACATGTGTTCTTTGTCAGTCCCTGTCTTTGAGTTTGTCAGTCCCTCCCTCTCTGATGGGAGATTTAGTTAGTGTAAGGCAGTGAATCCTACCTGATGTTGAAAATCTTTAACCAGTTTAGGTCTATTGACCTAATTGCTTTTGTTGGTTACCTTTTGGAGGTTTCCTTAGAAATTATGCCAGTCTTTGAATGGAATGTTGAAAAGCATTCCCAGTGAACTAGGCAGAATTCCTCTTGGGCAGCTGTTTAAATAAGGATAAATGTGCAGACTCTCACACTTGTTGACTATGAGCATTGCTTGGCCTCTTGGATTCTGAGGCAGCTGGAGACAGTTAAATCTCTGCTTTAATCATAGTAGGCCTCGTATCAGGCACAGATATGGGCTCCTATCTAGAATCAGAACCATGGAATATTTTGGGTTGAAAGGAATCTTTTAAAACTATCTTGTTCCAACTCTCTTACCATGGGCAGGGACACCTTCCACTATCCCAGGTTGCTCTAAGCCCTGTCCAGCCTGGCTTTGGACACTTCCAGGGATGGGGCAGCCACAGCTTCTCTGGGCAACCTGTGCCAGGGTCTCCCCACCCTCACAGGGAAGTCTTTATTCCTAGCATTTAATCTAAATCTTCCCCTTTCCAGCTTAAATCCATTCCCCTTGTCCTATCGCTGTCTGCCCATGTAAAAAGTCACTCTCTGTCTCTTGTTAAGCACCCTTTATGTACTAAAAAGCCACAATAAGTTTTCCCAAGAACTTTCTCTTCTCCAGGCTGAACACCCCCAGCTCTCCCAGCCTGTCTCTGTAGCAGAGGTGCTCCAACCCCTGGAGCATCTTCATGGCCTCCTCTGGACCCACTCCGATAGGTCCATGTCTGTCTCATGCTAAGGATCCCAGACCTGGCTGCAGTACTGCAGGTGGGGTCAGCCTGAGCAAAGATACCCTGTGCAGAGAGAAGCAGTCATTGACAGGTGATCTTCCTGGACGTTTCAGTGTCATCTTCTGCTTTTATTGTTCAAGTGCTCTGTTCATCTCTGGGTACATCAGAGGGTAAGAGCTGCATAATTGGATCTAGGAAGGCAGCTGGGTTTGCAACAGTTTTAGGAGACACCTCTGTGTATATATAATGTGCATGTTCATAAGCAATAAAGTGAATATTTGAGTTGAGATACTTTCTGTCTCACACACTTTTCTCTGCATTACATGCTCCTTATGCTTGCATATCCAAATTATATTTATCTGTTAATAGATTTTTTTACTATATTTCTAATCAGAATATGTGCCTTTGACATTGAGATGCTACAACCTGCCTGTTGCTCTTATCCGTGTTTAGCCTTAAAGAATACAGGCAGATCTTTTCCCTGCTGCAGCTATACCAGATGAGGAGTTCACCACACTTCTTGCGAGCTACTGTCCTTCCCAGTTTGCTGGTTCAGCTGCTCCTGGGAACCATTTCCAACAAAATAAATGAGATAGACATCCAGATTTTAGGATCTTTGCAAATGTGGTTCCTTTTGCAAATGTGTGAAAACAAAATCATTTTACTGTGACATTCATGGTTCACATAAAGAACGGGAAAGTTTGGCACTGAGGGTGAAATAAAATTGACAAATAATGAAAACATTTAGTACAAATCAAGCAATCAGATTCTCTATTTTTGCTATGATTTTTAGGTTACTTAGAGCATCTCATTTACTTGCTTCCTTTTCAGGAAGTTTTAGGTTTACAATTCCATAGACTTCATCTAAGATCAGATCTGGCTTGAGGGTGTTGTGAAGCAAAAAGGTGGAAGGAAGTAATACAGAACTTAGGATCACTTTGCTATCAGGAATATCTTCAGCCATGTTTTCTGATGGCTGCTGTGCTGTTCTTTTCTACATCGAAGTTTTCTGGATATCAACTGATCTAAAGTGGTTGGAGAAGATGATTCAAAAATTGTCTGATTTGGTTTTAAGAGCACAGAAAATAGAGTATGCATGAGCTCAGCTTTCCTGTGATGCATTAGGGGTCTAGAATGAAACAGTGTCATCAGAAAAACATGTTGGGCAAAGCTGGAATGCAGTGCTTGAAATTCAAGAAAGGTGAGACTAATTTACTTGGCTGTAAATGACAAGCTCAGTAGGAACATGGAACTTTTTAATCTTCAGGATATTATGTATTAAAGTTATTTAATGCTGAAAGCGGACTGGCAAAATATTAATCATTATGATTCAGGTTTATCGCAGTCTTGGACATTCAGAAACCAGGATGAGATCTAATGTAAGGGATATTCTATCCCAGATTGTCCCTATTAAGTTTCTAATATTTTTCTCTGAAGTCTGTGATGATCATCACTGGAAAAGATCAAGACTTGGCTGGAGCCCCTCAAGGCCTGATCCTGTCTGGCAGGTTACTGTTTGTAGTAGTTCAATATCCTCGAAGTGCTCTTTCTTCCCTGTACTGTTAGTATGGATTTCCCTTTCCAACAGCTCTTCTGTCAGCTGTTATCCATCCTATATTCAGCACATGGAGTTTGTAACAGGTTCTTGGAAAAAAACAGAGACCCCAAAACCCTCTAGAGGGAAATTTCTGAGCATTGACACAAAATTCCATGTACAACGCTGGTTCCATTTTCACCAGGAGCCTTTTCCAAAGCAAACAGCTTGCTTTCCTGTTAACGGGGAGGTGTGAGGCTGTGGAGCTTTGGAGCTGTGTGAATCCCATTGCTGTCCCAAACAGCATTGCTGTTTCCTCTCTTCTTTCCTTCCTCTTTGCTTCCTGGGGCTTTATTTTCTGTCAGAGGTCCATCCTTTTTGAATGGCTGTCAAATGCTTGTGCAGGTGGCAGGAGTGAGGAAGTGGTGGAGCCTGGAGCCACCGCAAGCTTCAGTGAATCTAAGATCATTGATTTGAGCTTGTGATAGACTTTGCAGATAATACTTAGCACACTTAGTTTTCTAAGCCAACAAGGACTTTTGTTCAGACCATGGGAAACTGTAATGAAATCTACACAGTTTCAGTTGAGTAAAAACAAGAAAATTGTAGGTTGAGCCTTCCCCTATAATACGAGATCTCATTCTACCAGTGACCTCTACCAGTGACCACTGCAGTTCTCTTCAGCACTTGTTGGCATATTCCAGGATGAAAGGTAGAGATCAAGGAGAAGTTGGAATTAGAGGGAATATGATTCAAGATAATTTCTGAAATTACTGTAAGGATGAGGAATTGCAGAACAATTCTTCAGATCATTTGGATTTTGAAAAGGAAAAAACAGGAGGTTGGTGCTGGTGTTCTTTCATTTGAAAGTGTAATAAACAGAAATTACCCAGCCAGTACTTCAGAAATGTTTAATAAGATCTAAGTTTGTTAATTCTTAAACATTACCTGCTCTTCTCACACAAATGATCCGTCTGACCTAAAGTACCTTGGCTTTAACTCTTCAAATGAAGCAGGAGAGAGCCTTGCAGGGGTTTCTCTTGGATTGTTTGCATGGCACAGGTGCTTTTAAATACAAATGTCATATTCGCTGTTCTGATGTTTTTGCTCAATATTGCTCCTTTTCTTTGAGAATAGCTGAGAGGTTACTGTCTCAGAGTGGAGACTCAAGAGACTGAATATCACCTGTGGCTCATAGGATGTGGGGCGGCCACTGTCTTCCCCTTCAATACAGAGCTCTCGGTCTCCAGGTGCAGCAGCAGCCCTTCATCAGAGCAGTGGAAATGCTGGGCTTGCTCACGGTCTGCACATGGGTTTTGTCTGATATCAAAGACACTTCATCCGTAATGTCTATAAAATGCTGTCACCTGGGCCCAGTCCAGGGAGTTTAGTGAGTGCAGACCCCTGATTTCACAGGGACTCAGCAGCTGAGGTACCACTCTTCTGGAGAACTAAGGAGGTCTCCAAGAAGTCTATTTTATATTGGGTTAATGCAGATATAACGACTTCTTCACACTTTTTTCAAAAGTATGCATTCTAGAAGACTTCAGGTGATCATTTTGGGTATCAGGAAGGAATTTGTTTAAACATAAAGTTACATTAAGATAATGAGATGTAAAATGAATATCGTGACTTAGGGCAGAAAACCACCTGATGATGGTAAAGGAGAGTGTGGCATAACTGCAAAGGGGGATGAGGAATGGGGCAGGGATAGTCACTGTGCTATTTCTGCAGATTCACGCAGCACAATGTCTGTCTTCATGTCATCACAGGCTGCCAGATCCATCCCTTCACACCTTTTAAACATAGGCAGGCAGATGAACTCCTTGATCCAAAAGCTTCTTCAGCCATTCTCACTAGTATTTTGTAATCATTCTGACTGTGGCTTTTCTCCCCTGTCCCCTCCCAGCACTGGGGATTTCAAGGTTCAGCTTGCATAACAGGTAATAGCAGGCATTTCCTCCTCCTGCGTCGGGATATCCTGGCGCCCTTCAGTCTCTCTCTGACTGGGTTTAAAACAGACTCCAGCACAGGAAAAAAAAAACAAACCAAAAAAAANTTTTATATATATATATATATGTATATATATATATATATATATATGCTGTATTTTTAATCTGATCTTGTAAACAGCTTGAATGTTACTCCATTAGTGACAGTTTCCTGCTTGGATATTGTATAGGATTGGACTCTTACTGTAATGAATACTGAAGTTACTTTATGTAGTAATGAAAGGTATTATTGCAGAATGTTTACACTTTGTTGCCACTGCTGTCAAAATGGAATTGTGATAAACTCACTTCCTCTTTTCCTTACGCAGTTCTGTATACAGTCCATGAGAATTGCTGTGGGAATTTTATTTATAGCAGTCAGTGGTATGAATTGACTTAGGCTTTCTTTGCTGGATTGCAGACGTATGTGTTTGTCAAAATCCAGCTGGTGGTCACTGAGTAAAATTCAGTTAGCTAAAATCAAATAATCATGTTTCAGCAAGACTTCAAAAATTTGCTCAGCCCTTCTGCTCTGCTTTCTCACAGTTCCTTTAGTATATTTTGCCGTGCTAAATTGTGGGATTATGACATATCCAGTTTGTTTCTCTTATGTTTGCCTTCCTGGTTTCATAGGAAATAACAAAGGCTTGGGTTTTTTTTTTTTTTTTGGTTGGCAGAAGCCTCATTATGATATATCCCAGATAAAAGCTTCTATTCATGTACTGTAGAATCTCATGGGGAGAGCTTGTCAGAGACAATGAACTTGCTTTTAGATATAAGCCTTTTTGTTATTCTTTGTCACTTGAAAGATTTATAAAGTAAGAAACACTTTTCCACCTGGATTTAATAGAGACTGAGTACTTTTCTATCAGTAGAAAGGAATGGACTTACTTGCAAGTTGGAACACAGCAGCTATGGCCTCCTCCCACCACTGGGTATCCTGGGAGATGATGGGGAGCTCCATCAGCCCCAGGACAAAGAGGAGCTGGCCAGCAGTCAGAGCCACCGTGGCAATGAGGTTGCAGGCACGCATCATGTCGAACTGCACTAGGGAAACAGAAGCAGCATAAAGTTACAACAGTATAAAATTCAGAAAAAGAAAATCATGACTGAGCAGGAATATAAAATTTGTCAGTCCACAGAAAACAATTCTCAGACAGCAGTCCCTTCTCCCAGAAGTCCCTTGCTCTAACTGCCTTCCCTGAGATCTGATTAANGTTTAAAACAGACTCCAGCACAGGAAAAAAAAAACAAACCAAAAAAAAACCCCCAGTCTAAAATTAGCAGCCATGGTAGAAGAAAGGCCCACGTCTGTCTTCTGTGCTGTTTGTCAATGAAAGAACACATCCAAACAGGGCCAGAATGCATTTCCTCTCTGGAAAAACAGACAGGTCGAGTTTGGAGAGGATGGGAGAGTACAGCAGGCATCACGCCGATAGTCAGGGAGAACTATCCAGAAGGTATCCACAGTTACACTGACACAAAGGGGCTGCAGGGAGGGCTTTTATGGCAAGGCTTTGTATCTGTGTCTTTTGGAAGCACTGACTGGTGCTTGAGGCTCTTGCTGCACCTGGAAGATAGATCAGGTGCTTTGAGAGTTACAGAACCTCTGCGGTCTCCTCCTCTCATCTGGATTTTGGGTTCCTCATCCTTAATGAACATAAAAAAAGCTAACCATTTCATTGCTATAAGACCATACTTAAATGACCTAGGCCAGATTCTGATCTTGCAGTGGTGTAAACCTGAGGTCTCAGTAGTTTTATGCCATTCTTAATATTCTGAGTTGTTAAAGTCAAAATTAAAACTTTAAATAAAATGATGTTGCTTTATTATAACCTGTTCTTTACTGTATATATATATATA
>VZTH01003420.1:0-60426 GCA_013397815.1 Aleadryas rufinucha | reverse complement strand
TTGGGTTTTTTTTTTTTTTTTGGTTGGCAGAAGCCTCATTATGATATATCCCAGATAAAAGCTTCTATTCATGTACTGTAGAATCTCATGGGGAGAGCTTGTCAGAGACAATGAACTTGCTTTTAGATATAAGCCTTTTTGTTATTCTTTGTCACTTGAAAGATTTATAAAGTAAGAAACACTTTTCCACCTGGATTTAATAGAGACTGAGTACTTTTCTATCAGTAGAAAGGAATGGACTTACTTGCAAGTTGGAACACAGCAGCTATGGCCTCCTCCCACCACTGGGTATCCTGGGAGATGATGGGGAGCTCCATCAGCCCCAGGACAAAGAGGAGCTGGCCAGCAGTCAGAGCCACCGTGGCAATGAGGTTGCAGGCACGCATCATGTCGAACTGCACTAGGGAAACAGAAGCAGCATAAAGTTACAACAGTATAAAATTCAGAAAAAGAAAATCATGACTGAGCAGGAATATAAAATTTGTCAGTCCACAGAAAACAATTCTCAGACAGCAGTCCCTTCTCCCAGAAGTCCCTTGCTCTAACTGCCTTCCCTGAGATCTGATTAAGAAAGGATTTTCTTCAGGATGTGTATTGAGTCTTTCCTTTAGTTGCACAGCATCCTGTAAGTATTGCTTCAGTGCATGAAACAAGCAGCTAATTTCCCAGAACGGCCCAGTGGAGATGCTGGAATTCTCTTCACTGAAGCGTCTACCTGTAATCCATAGAAGTATTTGGGACAGGATTGATGTTTGCTTTTTATTTGTGTGGCACAGACTGAAATGGAACCATAAATAGTTTTTCAATGCCCTAAAATAATAACCATCCCTAAGACAAACCAATAACACCCTGAATTTCTTTTTCCCCTAGTCCATCTGTATTGTCCTAAAAAACATCCTGTGGATGTTAATGCTAAGGTCTTACTGGTTTACAGAAGCTTTGTATAGAGGATTCTTAATGTTTTCTTCTTTTACTCTTTATTAATCTTTGGAATACACTGCAAAGACCCTTAAATTTCCATCTGAGGGAAATGAGGGAATGAGGGAATGGTTGTAATGAAGATGTCAGGGCCTGGCAGTTCTAAATGAGGTGTTGGGGCATAATCTGCATGTACAGGTAAAAAGTTACCTTTTAAAAATTATGTGTGTGTGTAAATATATTTATATATATATAAGTTCTAATAATATCTAACAGTGAAGTTGTGGGAGTATGTTGTGAGGGTCTACTAGTGACCACCCAGCCAAGACAATGATACTGATGAATTATACTACAAGGAATTAAGGGATATCTCTAGATAATCTCCCCTGGGCCTTAAGGGTGGTTTTAAGTTTCCAGACATCAACTGGATATATCGTACGATAGACACAAACAGATCCAGGAAATTTCTGAAGCATGTTGAAGGTAACTTCTGGTGCAGGGACTGAAGGGCCAGCTAGAAAAGGTGCCCTCTGAGATGTGCAATTTGTAAAGAGAGACTTGTGGGCAAAGTGGTGACCTCTTAATAGCGTAGGAGCCAGCAATTCCAAAGCATGGGGAATCATGCAAGCAGGGAAGAAGGAGGACCTGGCTGAGCAGGGATCTTAAACTGAAAATGAAAGTGCAAAGGCCAGAGTCCGTGCTGGAACACCATGACAGGGAGGATGACAAACTCAAAATAAAAAGGACATTGAATAATGGGAGTGTGCCCAGGGCAGGGTGACCAGGATGATGAAAGGCCTCGAGGGTAAAACACACAAGGAGTGGCTGAGATCACTTGACCAGTTCAGCCTGGAGAAGAGAAGGCTGAGGGGTGACCCCGTCAAATTCTGCACCTTCCTCACAGGGAGGTGTTGATCTCTGCCATCTGGTGCCAGGACCCGAGGGAATGGCTGGAGCTGTGTCAGGGGAGGGTTATGTTGGTTAATAGAAAAAGGTTCTTTTCCCAGAGGATGGTCGGGCACTGAAATAGGCTCCCCAGGGCAGTGGTCATGGCTCCAAGGCTGCCAGAGTTGTGGTTTGTGTAGGATGGTCTTAGTGATATGTTTTAGTTTTAGGTAGTCCTGTGAGGAACAGGGAGCTGAACACAATGATCCTTGTAGGTCCCTTCCAACCTGAGATAATCTATGATTCTCTATTAAAGAACAAATGCAGCAATGATTACAGACATGGACATCTGCAGTCTTGGCTAGAAACCTGATTAAAATGTGTCTCCCAGCTGGCTACTGAATGGAATATATTAATTGCAAAGTTGGGTACTTTTAGTCAGGCTTTTTTTCCTACTTTTCCTGTTAACCTGATGGATGTCCTGTTTTTGTCCTTTTCCTTCCTCTCTAGCAAAAGGTGGGAGTTACAAATACCATTGTGCCAGTTCCACATCGCTTGCTATGTGTCATTGCTATTCTGAAATAGAAGTAGCACCATGTTTAAATTGTCATGTACTAGAGAAAGACAAACTCTGGATATGAATATTCAGCAGATTTTTAGAAGCATTTTAATGGGCTTTAAGTTTGGTGGATGCACTGACCGCCAGAATTTGGTTCCTGATCTTCCAAGGAGACTGCTAGGAAGTGCAGAAAACAAAACTTGATATAAACAAGAGTAAATTTAATTGAGTTAATCATGAAGTCTGACCTATTTTTGTGAGTAAAAAAATGTTTACCCTTTATTTTCCCCTCACAGGCCATGTTCAGCTTCCAGTGTTCTAAGTAGCAACTCATTTAATTAAAATTTAATAAAATATAGTATTGTATCTGAAGAGTTAGTTAAGAACCATAGTCCATTAAACTTTTTTCATTGAATAAAATGTTAAGAAGGTAACACCATAAGTATTTTTGGCTTCTCCTAGTGAGTTCATTTCTGACCAGAGAAGAGAGTTATTTTACTCAAAAAAATAATTTGTTCAAAGATTTTGTGTTTAACTTCCAAAGTTGCCCTTTTAGCATTGGCAGCATTTCCATCTCTTGCCATGTTGAATGCTCACAAGTCATGAAGCACATTGGCTGATAATGGAATCACAGTCAGATGTCTGAGCTTTATCAACACCAGTAAAACTTTGAACATTCAGAGTGTTCCGGTTTTCCACTGAGATGGGCTTCTCTAACACTTTGAGCACCAGTGCTTGCTGAAGAGATAGTAATGACTTTCAAAGGAGAAATGCCCAAAGTAAGAGCAGGCTTGCAGCCATTATTAGTAGTTTCATTTGGTGATAGAACTATCTATAGCGTCAAATTAAAAAATTGTGGCCATAATGGATTCTGTTGCCTTGTCTGTATATAGTATGCATGAGCTCAAAAAAAAAAAAAGAAAAAAAAAAGCCTCTGTATATAAATAACCTTTAAAACTCTGAAGTTTATGCCAGAAATACATACTGGCCCATGATACAGAAATGAGCACCAAATTTTTGCTTTTGCTGCTACTCGTGACTTTTTTTAACACTTAACTGTATTGCAGATTTTAGCTTTGCCACAGATGATGTTATAGCATGCATACTAAAAATAGTAAGTTTCTGACTGTGACTCAGTTGAACTTCAAGCAAATTTGTAACAATTTAATCTTTACAAAATGGCTCTTTGATCCTTGTCCTCTCCTGCAGCTGGAAGTGCCGTAGCATTGAATGGATAACACTGACGATCTTTGCTACTGTTTGTAAGAACTCCACACTTAGGGATGTTTATTGGCCGAATACACTATACCCTTCAGAGATATGTGGAAATGCAGTGGGTATTTTGCATAGCTGCTCCTTTTAACCAAAAAGAAGGTTGCACATGGTCCATGGAGCTGCAGCAGGCTGATGATTGGTAGAATAAGAAGGAAGTAGCTGGTATGATTTCATTAAATGTGAAGACAATTATTTTTATGGAATAAGGTATTACAACCTGTGTACCTTTCCATCTCGCATATGAGAGATGTTGGTTTATTCTAACAGGTTTTATGTATGATCTGTCATCTTTTCGTTTTGTTCTAGAATTGTAATGATTCCTCTTGAGGGAAAAAAGCAAACTTAGAATCATAGAATTTTTCAGGCTGAAAACGAGCCGTAAGATCATCAAGTCCAACTCTTCCCTCAGCACTGCCAAGGCTGCCACTAACCATGTCCCCAGGTGCCACATCCACACATCTGTTAGATCCCTCCAGGGTTGGGGACTCCACCCCTACCCTGGGCAGCCTGTCAATAATGTATAACTCTTACAATAATACATAAAGTCCATTCTTCTTGCAGTAGAGCTTGTTAATTGTATTCAGCCTGAAAGTGCGAGGTGACTGTGCTTCCTTACTCACAGCCATTGTGGCTTTGCATGCTGTCAGCTCAGCACATTATAATTTATTTTGTATGTGTAAGCTGAGCTTCTGCACCAGCAGCTCTGGCCTCTTTTTAGTGACGACAGCCAATGGACAGTATGGATCAAGAAAGGGAATTGAATGTGCAATGTCAAAGTATTTCTTCAGAGCTCAGCCCAAAGCCATTGAAGAGGGAAATCGTGTTGAGGAAGGCCAAGACACAAAGCTCTTCTCCTGCTTGAATGACTGCTCAATCCAGGAATAAATTTTTCTAATCTCTTATAAAATTGGCTGCAATGTAGTTTTTGTAAAAGCTGTGAAATTTAGTATTTACCTTTGTGCTCTTTTACTCTATTTTAAATTACATGTACAGCAAAAATGCCTCAGTAGCCAGCTTTAGTCTATTCTGATGACTTTTCTATAGATTTGATAATTAGTATAAATTTAGGATCATCTGTTCAACCATTTCAGCTTCATTTATAGTAGCCATTATTCCAGTGTCACTTTTTGTGGCCACTGCAGACTTCATCAACTTTTGCATTTTGTTTGTTAATGGCAATTTGTAAAACAAGATGATGATAGTGGGTTTAGTGTCTGCACAGTTACCGATGGCATTTGTGTTTAACCTCTCACTCCTAGAATCTATTGCCTAAGACTGTCATGATATAGGTATTTTGTATTTCGGATATCCTACTTTTTTTTGTTTTGAACTCGTTGTTGTTAATGTCACTTGTCTCTTGAAATTTAACTCTGATGGAATTCCCTGTGGCCAGAGGTGGATGTTCCCTAAAGCTAGAGGCAATACTTACAGCAGAATAGACCTAGACACTGCAGAAGGTGTTTATTCCTTTGTGTGCATCTGACAGGTGAAAGAGGGAGGACAAGCCCTCCATCAGTACCTTTATTTACCTTCCTTAAGATGCAACTTGGCTGTTGAGAGCTGGGAAGGGTTGGAGCTGAATGGCTCCAAAAACTCTGCTCTAAGTATCTGCTGTTCAGCAGTATACAATGCTATTCTCTGCCTTTTTCCTTCTGGAAGCCCATTGTGGGCCCCATTTTCTCTGAGAAGCAGTTAATTCATGGACAGGGCCTCCAGCTGGGACTCTTGTACAGCCAGGGGTACTGGCTTAATGAATTCTGCTTTGTTTAAAACAACGATCAATCAAGAGTCCAACTCCAAACTCTAAGGATGAGACCAAGTCAGATTCCTTGTTGTTTTGCTCACTTCCTAAACCAGCTGTATCCATCCGGATTAGAGACATTAATTTGATTTTCTTATTTACAAGCAGTGATTTTGTTGTTTTGATTCATTATAGCCTCAGAACTGCTGGTGTTATGTTCCAGGATAGCCCCAGGACTGTTTGCAGGAGTAGGTTAATCATACTGGAGAATAATTTGTAGTGTTTTGGGATAATGAGGAAGGATGATGTCACTGGAAAATCACATTATGTTAATTGCTTAAAATGTGAGCGTTTCTTCCCCTTTTCTGTCTGCACAGAGGGAAAAAAAGTTAAGTGGGAATTCAAGCTTTTTAATGATTAAGCAAAATGGCTCAAGGTATTTTCATAGTAGTCTAAAACTCCCCCTGAGAAAGACCCCTTTTGATAACCAAAAATTTTAGTGCAAACTTTAGTCCAGCTTCTGTGAGTAAGTTATTAAGTATCCAGCCCTGGGAAGAATCTAGTGACCACACATTTATTCAGTGAATGGGGACAGTGCTGACTCCCAGCATCTTTGTGTGCCTTCACAATCTCCTGCTGGCATCTGAGCTGTAGGAGCTGACTGGGAGTGTGCTGTTATCCCTGTCCACTGTGGGACACTAAGTCTGTTGCATCTCAAAAATGGTACTTAAATTCTTACTTAGCTCTTAAACTCTTAATAATTCAGGATGGGTTATGCTCAGCTGAAGGATGGTGCCACCTTAGCTTGCTGTGAAGCTGATTGCATCTATGATTACATCTGTTCTTTAAATCTCCTGAGGGGTATTGCTTCCTGGTTTTGTAATGAAAGGAATTTAAAAAAAAATATTTTGTTGATGCTGTTTCCTATGGTTCTTGGGTTTATTTATTAATCACTTACTTGGTGAATTATTTAGGATGCATTCTAAGATGTACCTGATTGTCCTTTTAAGTGCTTCACGTTCATACATGACTTTATTCTGGAAAGGAGGATAAATGGTTGTGTTTCTGAGAAGAGATTTCTAATTGATTATAGATAAAACTGGTAATGCTCTTTACACTTAAGTTGCTTCACTTACTTTTGTTAGAACCTGTTTCAGTTTCTAGTAACTGTGCTAGACTTCATCTTCTTGGGCTGTATGTCTGCAGGCTGAGATCAAAATCTGATGATAAAAATCTAACTAGATAAGTAATTAGGTTTTCTCTAATATAATCGGAGATTCTAACTGAGCATGCCGTTTTCCTCTAGAACTTGACGTTCCGCTGAGGTGTTATCCTGAGATAAAGAATGCATCATATTTTTCAGCCTTTTGGAGTAATTTTTAAAATCCACATTATAGAGACTTCAGAAATGCAAACCAAGTACCAAAATTAGGAAAAGCTAGAATAGTATGCTTGAACCTAAATGGATGAAAGACGAGTCAGAAAGAGCAAGGCTTCCATCTTGCTGACTCTTACTTATGGTCTTGCTGTTCGTAAACATGAGTTCCAACCTAGAGAGCTGGATTCTGTATTAATAAATAATTTTAGAAGAAACCCTTCCTTAGAATTAAAAAAAATTCACTTCAGTCATGATTCATTTTGGCAATGAATCATGTGTTTCTTTTGTTTTGAATGTCAGCGTTGTCAGCAAAGGTCAGATGTGCTGAGCAGTCTCCGCAGCTGCCATGGAAATCTGCTGGAGCTGTGCCTTGAATACCAAGAGCACTATGAAAGTGCAAAGTACAACTGTGCTTCATTTTACAACATGGGCATAGGAGGTCAGCACTTACTTACTGTTAAAACAATTTGGAGATAATAGGGGCAATAAATAGAACCACTCTAATTATTTATTGACTGTCAGCATCATGCTGTGCCTCCCAAACCTGTGCTCTATTTATAAAGTCTTTGACATTTAATTTCTTCTGTTGATTTAAACTTGTGGTATTTATATTGCTAGCCTCTTCAAGTATCAATTAGGAAATATATGAAAACACTTTAAAAGTGCTTGTGAAACAAACTAAGCCAAATGTTGGCAGTATCTCAGTGCAGCTTTGCATGACTGTGTGCATGACTGAGACTGTGGGAAGGTTTAAAGAGGTACCTCTGTGATGCAGATGTATTTTGATGGTCTGAGTAGTCACTAATTTTTAAAAAGTAAACCAGATCTGAATCTACTTTTTTTCTTTTTTGCCTTGTACCCTTTCCACATGATCATGTTGTTTGCAGGTCTTACTGACTTTGCCCTGAAAAGAGAAGTCTCTCCTGCTCTTTTAAAAAAATCTTTGTAAGTAGCCATAGAGCTTTCAGCAACGAGAGTCCTCAGTATGTTCTGTTGCTAGATGAATATCTGTAAAATTATGAATGCATGGATATCTCAAAAATTATTTTGCTTTTTTCACCTCCTGGGAGGCTTTCTGAAGTATGCAATTTATACTTTTTTCACTTAAAAATAATAATTTAATGAAGAGGAAGGGAGCAGGGAAAACCCGATCTGTTTTGGCACAATTAAAATAATGTTCTGATGTGACAAACTGGTGGAATCTTCCATCCCTTTAGGTATTTTGGAACTTTACCATTCAGCTCATCTAGGTGTGAAACTTCACATTTGAATACTTACTTTGAAAGGCAGACAGATCTTGTCTGGGGAGAGGAGAGTGTGGTTGGTAGGTGTTTTTTATAACAACTTTAGTCATTACTTTTGGAGTGAAGACAAGGCTCCATTAACTATTTTCAACATAAGAAAGTGCTTATGGTTAAGTGATGGGCCCTTGCAAACCCCAAATTGAGAGCCTTCAATACAGTGATCAGTTTTAATAGACACAGCTGTTTCTGATGAGGTATGAGTTGTCTAGATGTCATGGTTTGCCTCTTTATAAACCTCAGCAGGGTATTCTGTATTGGTGGCTTTGATAAATGCATTAATCTGAAATTTTCAAAAGCTCCAGAGCCATTTTCACTCATAATGCTTTAATTGAATTCAAAGTCTTGATGGTAAGAGTAACCAAACTCTGATTGCTCTGACAGTATTTCTGCGCAACACTTGCGTATGTACTGCATTGAAACATGTATTAGGTTCATTTTCCTGTCCCGAATCCCAAGGAGTTTTGCACTTTTCCAAAATGAGTACATGGAATTGTACCCCGACATTAAAATGAGCATTCACTCCAATTTGAAAAGCCACATCTCTCAGAATTCATCTCTACTGGCCTCCATCATTAAATTAGTAGTGTCACTTACTTATAGGTTGCTCATATTTCAGATATTAGGATGGGAAATCACAAACCCTGAGCTGCCAGCTGCCCATGCTGCCTCATCTCTGTGGAACAGCCTGAGCAGTCTATCAGGCAATATATATCATGTGTATAGTAAGGTTTGGGGCTTTTTTGAATCTGGTGGTAGTTCCCATCTTCTCCAGATGCACTTGGCCTCCTTTCTGGGTCTGTATCTATGGAAATACATATATGTAGACAAGTAACACGTCTACAGCTCACTCAGCTGCTTGACTCAGCCTGGCTTCCAGACAGCCAAATTTCAGAGAAATTGGAAATTTTGGAGACATTGGAACTTTGTGTAAATGCAGTGGACATGGGCATTAAGGTGAACAGCTGCCTCTGTAGCAAACCTCAGCTGCTCATTCCCACTCTGAGCAGCATCCTGCCTCAGCCACTGAATGTCCCTGTGTCTATGTGTGTGCACCAATCATCCATCCAGGCTGGACGGGTGTTTACCTGGGGTTCCCGTGGCAGTCATGTAGCTGCTCCTGATGCCATGCCTTTCCCTGGCACCAGTTACACTCCTTGTTAGAACTGCAATTCCCACAAGCAATCCAGCTCTGAGCACCAGAAGTTGACACACACACATCCTGCTGTTGGAATTTTCCTTATGTCTCCCGCAGCCTGAGGAAGCCAGTGAAGTTTTGTATCTTTTAAACCCCTCCCTATTCCTGCATTTCCACATTGTTCCTAATGTTATTTAGACAAAAAGGGACAAACTGACCTCGGCTGATGAATAGATCATCTCCCTGTGCCCATCCAGAGGTGCCTCAGAGCATGGCAGAACTTCAGGGGGTATTTGTACCCTGCAGTGTGGTTAAAAATACTTAAGTTGATTCCAGGTAATCTGGTGTGTTCATGCAGTATTCCTGGCATGGCACTGGGCCAGGACCTAGGTGGCTTTGAGAAGGGTTGGCTCTGAGAGGCATCACTGGTGGTGTAGCTGCATGTTCTCGCCACTCGAGGTAGCTCACACGTCCCTGTGTGGGGCTGCATCGCTGGGTGTGCTGCGCTTGCTCACGTGTGACATGGGCACAAAGCTCCGTGTTGACTACTCATGACATGCTGTCTTACCCTAGCTCTTAACTGAGGCTGTGCTTCTACTGCCTGTGGGCTTTTTGTGAAGCGTTAAGAGATGCAGGCAAGAGCATAATCTTCCAGAATTCTGCAACTACTCTGAAACTGCAGCTCCATAATCTTTGTCAAATGTCTTTGCCTACACTCAAGTGACAGGAGAGTTAGGCTACCTGGCCAGGTTTCCGTAAAGAGTTTGAAGAGGGACTATACAATCTGAGTTCTCAGTGAAGCATTTGTTTGTATCATTCAGTGGTTTGTCCACGTTATAAAAGCTTAGATTGATGTCCTCATCACTGGGCTGATTCTCAGCATAGGTGAAGGTTTCAAATCTGAGAGTTTATTGCTACTAAAAAGGAGCTATCTCACCCCTCCTTACACCTTTATCACGTAGCTTGTGTTGGCAGCAGCACTTGTTGGACTCTGATACCACTGCTTAATCCAACGGAAAAATATCCACAAAAAACTCCATTCCATCCCCATGTCCAAAACTTCCACCCTAACCTGGGGATTCTTTTGCTGTTAGTCATCGGAGCCATCACAGAAGCTTTTCAGCATCACAGGTGGTTGAAAGAGAGGTGCAGGGCTGCACAGCAAGAGGGTGAGAAAGAGAAAGGTAGGTAAAGACAAGTGAAAGGGCTGGGATCTCCACTTGCAGGAGAGTGAGGCTTGAAGGACAAGAGTTGAATTGCTTTCCCATAGGATCAGTTGCCCACACTTCTGATGTTGTGCCTTGCAGAAATAGTTCACATTGCGACACTTCATTTCCCTGTATTTTTAATATAATTTACTCCTGACCATGGATTTCTTCTCAGGTTTTTTGCCATTTCTAGGAAGAAATCCTTCCCTGTGAGGTTGGTGAGGCCCTGGCACAGGTTTGTCCAGAGAAGCTGTGGCTGCCCCTGGATCCCTGGAAGTGCCCAAGGCCAAGTTGGACAGAGCTTGGAGCAACCTGGGACAGTGGAATGTGTCCCTGCCCATGGCAGGGGGTGGGATGAGATGGGCTTGAAGATTCTTTCCAACCCAAATCATTCCGTGATTCTGTGATTTCAGTGGGAGAAAGAGCAGGCAGAGAAAGTCAGTGAAAAGCAGGTTCTAAGAATGTACTTCTCTCTGCCAGGGAGGAAGCCAGCTTATAGTAGTGCCTATAGTTGGCTGTTAGTTACATACTGCTTGTACAGGAGTCTTTAGTATATGGACAAGCAAATTCCCAAAGAGCTTACAGTTTTTCTGTTGAACTGTGAGATGAATAGCTTGCCTCTCAAATATGTATGTCTGTATGTGTATAAATACATTGTTTTATATGAGCCAGATCGTGGCCTCTTTCCTGTTGCTTTTGGCAGAATAGGTTTTCTATGTTGTTCTACAAATTGCATCCAAAATACTTTGTGGTAACTCAGCATTGAGGAAGGCATTTTTTCCTTCATGAAGTTATTTTTAGATGTATGTATATATATGCATATGTATGCACACACACACACACACTCCTCCATGTCTGTGATTCATCTACAACTGACAGATGAGGATTGCCATAGGTATTACTAAAAGAATGTGTGATTTCTTATTAGAGAAATTTCTTTAGAATGACAAATCCATGGATGCAGAAGCAGGCTCATACTGACCATGTGTATGTCCATGGAAACAAAATTGTCTTAAAAATAAATGCCACAGTTGTGTTTCCTACTGAGTTTGTCATGACACAACTGCAGAGGGGGGATTTTTCTTTAAGTGCTTTATCAGGATTCAGAATTGGCCTTGGCTTACTATTTGCTTCCAGATTAAATAGGGAATGGATGCTTTACTCCTATACAGATCAAGTCCCTGGGCTTGAAAAGCCTCCTTTAAATTAGAATTAGTAATTCTCAGATAATTCTTCTGACTTCTTCATGCTGTAATTATTACTTGGAAATTTTCAAATTTTCTGTCACATTATCCTTCTATTTGACATCAGAAACTGCTGCCCAGACAGTTCTGCCACAAAACTAATACCTCTCGTCTTTAGGCACCACACACCTCCTGGCCTGCACACAGCAAGAAATAGGAGCTTGTGTGTTAAAAATGCTGCAGGAGCCAAATTCACTGTGCAGGAGCTTGTTCCAGTGTTGAGTACATAACATGTACTTTTGCAATTTGTGAATGGTATACATGTTCTTCAAGTTAGAATATGGCTTATCAGTATTAATTGGGGAAGTGATTCCAGAGATGAAGCTGCAGATATGTATCAAGGAACTTCTCCCACAGTCTAATCCTTTTTATAACCATTTATTGTTATAAAAGTTCTTTCAGTTAAAAAAGTATTGAAAGGGTAAGGACTTTAAAACATTTGAGAAATTTTCTGTTTGTGATTTATGCAGGCTCAGTATTAGCAAATGTACAAAAAATGTTTCTGCATAATTTTGTTGGAAAATATGATCTGGAATGGGTCTACATTAAAGCATTTTTAAAAGAAATTCCTCTAATATTTCTTTGGTTTCTCTTCAGAGGGATCTAAGAAATTCCAAGGACCAATTTCTCTTTCTCCACTTTTCAAACCATGAAAAAAATCTGGTTTGAAATCATGTATGTTATTGCTGCTGCCAACCATCCCTCAGAGGTGCCAGAGCTGTTTATGAGCATCCTTGAAATCTTGGGAAAATCCTGTGGTCTGTGCCTGTCGAGGCATGGACTTTATAGCCATTTGTTCCATTAAATTCCATGCCTTGAAGGGTGCAGCAGAAGCACTGATTCCCCTTCAAATGGCTGCTCATAGCCTGGCTGCTGGGACTGG
Source organism: Aleadryas rufinucha (assembly GCA_013397815.1). Classification (NCBI taxonomy): domain Eukaryota; kingdom Metazoa; phylum Chordata; class Aves; order Passeriformes; genus Aleadryas; species Aleadryas rufinucha. Next base: position 47,896 of record VZTH01003420.1, on the reverse strand, counting down.
AGCAGGGGGTGGGGAGAAACCTTTTGGCACCAGGGTAGTTGTGTCCCAGCCACGGTGTCTGCAGGTATTTTGGGCAGTCTTTAAGGTCCCTTCCAACCCAAGTCTTCCTGTGATCCTATTCCAGCACAGTTCTGCTCCGGGAGAGCAGGATTGCACCATTAATGCTATGAATGTGATACATAAGGTTTATTATTTATTAATCAGTTCTGTAATTCTCATGTTATCCAATAATTTTCCCTAGCTCAGTGTAAGCTATTTGCATTCTTCAGATCCCACAAGTCTGTGAAAAGTGCAAAATGAAAAATACACTATGGGTAATGATTTTTGTAATCACGAAGTTGTATATTAATTGTGTTTTTTCACCAAGAAGAATAGTTACACATTTTAAGACCTTTCTCAATTTTACATGTTTTTACCACAACTATTTCTGTCTTTTCTGCTCCTGGCATTTCCAGCCTAAGCAAACAGAAGGGAGAAATAACTCAACATGTTATTCCTTGCAATATCTTTTCGTGTTTGGGGGTTTTTTTTAGTTTTAGGGTATTCAGAACAACTGTGGTTGCTGTTGTACTGAGGAGGAAGGGTTATCTTATGGCAGGAGCCCAGGAGGGAGAAGTGAGTTCTGATGTCTCAGAACTTTAGGCTTACACTTCACAGATCATTTTATCAAAGCAGATTGATTCCTGGGCTATATAAACCAGGCAGCACCATGCAGATTGCTGGTTTTGGGGCGGGAGGAGGAGTTTAGTTCGTCACTGGTGGACATCATGCTTCTTATTTTCTGAAATTAATTTATTTGGGAATGAACGTGAAGAGATGTTTAGATTAAGACAGATAACAATGATTTCAGGGTTAGGCCATTAAACTCCTGGGGACCAGGTGCACCCTATCAATCGCGACCTCGTGTCTGCAGAGAAGATGAGAGACTGCACTTACGTTTGACAGTGCTGCGTGACTCCTGGAACCCAGCCGACTCTGAACCCCAGCCCAGGGCTTCACACTCCTGCTCCTCCCCTTGCCCGTGCCTGGCACTGGTGCTTGCACCCCCTCTGCTCCGCTCTGCCAGCCAGCACATCCTCCAGAGCCCCACACTGCGCTTGCGCCCGTCCTCCAGCGTTTGGTACACCCAGTTGGGGGTAAAGGCAGCCGCGTTGTTCAGGATGAGTGAGACCAGGGCTACCAACACAGCTGTGGCTACCAGTTTCTGGACAGTCATATCTGACTGTCAGCTTGCTGCCAGTGTCTAATTGCAGATGACACGAGGTCCCAGTCAGCTGCAGCACATTGAAATTGGGCTGGGAACAGGCAGCTGCGCTGGGGTGTTACGGGGGGCTAGAGGACATCACCGTTCATTCTTGAAGTCAACTCCAGAGGGGTTTCTGACCAAGGAAATGAGAATTTTGTGAGGTAGATAGGAGAATTCCATAAAATAAGAACACAAAGGAGCTTTTTTAGGTCCTTCCCAGTGTTGTCTTATCCACCTTCTTGCACTTTGATAAGTAATGCCAGTCCCGTGGTGAACTGGATGACAGGGAGGTCCATTCCGTGTTGGACGGGGCGAATCCAGACAGAATCCAGTCTCGGGGCAGGAGAGCCTGAGCTGAGGTGGGGCAGAGGCAGGATGGGATGCTTGCCGTAGCCTGCTGAGCGCTGGGTCCTCCAAGCCAACTAGCGCTGCTCCAAAAGCCTGGGTTTGGGTGCAAACTTCAGAATATCCTGCAAACGGTGACAGATGTCATCCTCTCAAAGCCAAGCCAAGCCAGAGAGGAATGCGGTCATCCCAAAAGTGATCTGCAAGTGTGGAGTATCTCGAGGAGGTTGCTTTGCCGTGTCCCTCTCCGAAGAGCCGAGCTGTGAGTGCCGAGACGAGAACAGCCACTGCGGTGAGGAAAAGGCCTCCCCACCTCCCCACCAAGAGGAAATGGCTGTTTTTGTGGCTCGTTTTGGTGAGCCTCAGGGCGTAGTCGACTGCAAAAAAAAAAAAAAAAAAAAAAAAAAAAGAGCCACTGCCACGGCAGTCAAACATTAACAGGATGTGTTTCCTGAAAGGAAAAGACTATGGAGACTTCTAAAGTTGTCCCTCCTCCCCTTGGAGAGCTCCATTCCCCGCCTCACGCCTCCTCCCCTCTCCGCTGCCCCCAGCAGGGCTGCGAGGACCCGCAGCGTCTCAGGGAGTCCGGGGAGCACAGCAGAGCTCCTCGGGAAAAGGACAAGAGGAAATCGCAGCGTCAGCCCTCGGAGCATCAGCTCTGTGGAAGCGGATTGAGGGAGGGGGATTTTGAAATACCTTTTACTAGAAGCAGAGTAATACTGGGGTTCGCTGCTGGACAGCGCGACGAAAGCGCTGCGGAGGTGCCCTGATGTCCGCGTCCTCTCTGCACCGTAGGAGGGAGCGTGGCAGATAAATAAGGTGTATAAAATCTGGAGTTTTTCAGTCCGATAACAAAACAGTTTGGGGGTGTCTGCAAAGGCAGGGGCAAGTGTTGGGGTGTGACTGAGGTTGAGAGTCAGTGCACGGTGCCGGTGCGGGGCTGGCACAGCCCGAGCCCGAGTCCCGGCGGGCTGGGAGCGCAGAGCCTCGAGGGAGGCTGCCCGCCCCGCTCGGTGCCCAGGGCATGGAAACACTGCTGCCCTGTGCGTGATGGGATGTCCCTGCTGACAGCCCGGTGCGGAATGGACTACCACGGGGCAAGGCAGGTGCTGCTCTGATAAACAGGTTAAAGAGAGTTGTTGAGGGCATTCCAGTCTGTCCTTGAACCTGGATGTTTCCAGACCGGTCTTGCCCAGACTGGCTCTCTAAAGGGCTGTTTGCTGTTCCCATCGGCTGCCTCGGCAGCACCAAGACGAGGACAGGGATTCTGGTGCGGTACTACCTGGGGTTCTGCCCTTCTTGAGCTGAGCCGGGCACAGCTCTTCAGGCTGCACAAATAGCGCACGAGTGTAGCATTGCCTCGTACGCAGTGGACTGAAGGCACTGAGGAGACCTGGCACAGACCTGCCCCGCCAGGCGCTGCCACACCTGAGGGGCTGGCATGGGAGTTCACATCCCTGTAATCAATAACATTAGATTAGAAACTGATTTAATTTTATAGGGGCTCTGTCTTACCAGGCAAGAGGCTTTGCCCCCAACCAAATGATCTGCCCCGACCCAGTACACAGAAACAAACTGGTCTGAAATTTTTTGCAAGGCAACATTTTATTTTCAAGACTTGTTGGTGAAAGAAGGGGGGGGAAATTCCAATAAAGCTATATGCTCCTATAATTAGTTTTCAGCTATTGATGTTGAACCTGGCTATGAACTCAACCCTCCTCCATGTGCTCTGATAATTTTTAATCTTTAAACAAATTAAGCTTTAAGTACTTTGAGCATCTTCATCTCTTGAAAGCATGATAGCATCTTTGGTTTCTCTTCTTCCCTATGATTGGTCATGTTTCTGTACATTTCCAGTTTTAGAACTTTCAGTATAAACACACCAGTGTCTGCCATTCTTCAAAGAAATTTCCTACCAGCAATGACCATATTTGCATATTTTAAATCCCTTGGATTATTTGCTGTAATAGTTCTGTGTTTATCATAAGCCAGGGATTCAGCAACAAGGCAGATGATTTTTATATGCAGATAACGCCAGGAGAGATATACCTTTAGGGAAAAGTCACACACCTGCTTCTGCCTCTCCCCATTTGATTTCTGTGGTTTGATGAAGTCTGAGTGTGTATTTTCAGCAGGGCCCAAGCTTCCTTCTTATGTAACATTTAAAAAAATAGCAATTATATTTTACAAAGGCTGAATAAATCAGTCTAATCACAGAATCATAAAGGTTGGAAAAGATGAAGTCCAACCATTGCCCCAGCCACAGACCCATGTCCCCAAGTGCTACATCCACACAGCTTTTAAATCCCTTCAGGGATGGTGACTCCACCGCTGCCCTGGGCAGCTGTGCCAGTGCTTGACCACCCTTCCCATGAAGAAATTTTCCCTAATATCCAATTTAAACAGTATGGGAATCCTGATCCGTAATAAAAAACAACCTTAGTGAATGCTTCTCTGCTGACAAACAGGCAGTAGGATGTGCATTTTGCAGCACTCACTGCGTTCTGTGGGGCACAGGGGTTTGTGTCATACAACCTCCATGGAGCAATCTCTTGGTGTTGGTTTTACAAGGATAAGTTTGGAACAAAGCTATGTATTCAATGGGATATTATAGATATATTCTGTAAAGCTGCTTTTTTCAAATGCTCTGTTTCTGCCAGGGAAGAGTTTTTAGGAGTAGCCTTGTCAGCTTTCAGTGTTTGGATCATCCATGAAAAATGCCTGATTTTTCTTAGAGTAGCTCATATAATGTCATTAACTCTATCAAGAGTTTCATTGAACTGTTACAACTTTTCATCTATTACTTAGTTCCTTGTTGTCTTTTAGTCCCATGGAAAGATACAGCCAGAATCCCATAAATGCATTTTAAAAGCATCAAACCTAATTTAGCTATGTCAGATAAAACCTCATTTTCTCAAGTCCTTAGTGTTTTCCAGTCTAGTGGAAGGTGTCCCTGCCCATGGCAGGGGTTTGGAACAAGATGGTTTTTAATGTCACTTCCTACCCAAACTATTCTATGGTTCTGTGATTATCTGTAATATAACATTATAGGATGCAATATTAATTTGTTATGTATAATGTTTATATTATAGGGTCCAGTTCAAGAAAGAGGGGCCCAAATTGAAGGGAGATTTTTTTTTTACCCTGATCCCGATCGATGTTCATTTTCCAAATATAGCCCATTAAATAGAGCGAGAAAAGGTTTTTCGGTGAGATGCTTCAGACATATAAATCTCCAGCACCTCTAAATAATATTCCATTTTTTTCTTTAAACTTTTGTGCTAAATAGGCAATGAAAAATATATGGGAACAGAAGGGTTTGTGAGATCAGACTGTGGATGCTGTAAACAGTTCACACAGAAAAACAAGATGTGAAAGGTCAGATACAAAGCAAGGAAACTTCCATCAAATATGTGATAAAATTTGTGTCCACTCTTAAGAGGAGTCAGCATTTGCTTCCCAAATCTCTGGCACTGTGGATGTGGCCTGGAGCCTGAGGAGCTCGGGGTGCAGCAGAGAATGGTGCATTCCTGTGCCTGGTGCGGGGCTTGGGGCTCCCAGGCTGCTCGGGAGGCCTTCCCATGGCTCTGCTCCCACTGCTGCGCCTGGGCTCCGTTAAGTTTCCAGCTTCGGCTGATGAAGTACAGATGTGAGAGGCTTTCCAAGGGGGATGAAAGGAGGAGGAGGGAAGGAACAGGAAATTCCTGGAGTCAGAGTCGGGGGGCAGGGAAAAATATTACTTGGCATTTTATATGGACAGCAGGGCCAGGCCTGGAAAGGAGAGTTGCTGCCTTTTAGGGATGCATGGACAGATTCATCTGTCTTGCTACACTAGCAGCTGTTGGGAGATAAACTGTGGCTTTCCCTGGGATTTAAGTGAACCTGTTCACTTTAAGTGAACTTCCTGTTCCTTCACCAGACCCACATTCATCTGCCCACATTTCTGAGGGGCAGCATAACTTGCCCTGGTGCTGGAGATATGTGCCCGCCAGGGAGGTTGTGCATCTCAAGGCTGAGGTTGGTCTTCTTGAAACACAGAGAGACATGGAAGTGGGTTGTGGGTGCTCCCAGGATCCCCTCCCCTTCCCTACCCTTTCCTCTTCATGTACGTTATCAGAGCACTGTCCCTCTTGTGAAGAGTATGTCTTCTGGAAAGAACCAGTCTCTGCTGCAGCTCCATGAGGACCATGGCTGTTGCTCTGCCCTGCGCAGCTGCTAACCAAACCCAGCAGGGTATGGGAACTCCTCTGGGTTCCTTAGGTGAAACACACACCCAGCAAGGCTGGGTTCCTTAGGTGAAACACTCCTTCAGGTTTCTGCAGGGCAGAAGCAGGAGAAGGGATGGTCAGAGGGAGTCACTTGTCTCACATGCCATGGGTCCTTGTGCTGGTGAGCTGCTCTGATGATGTCTCTCAGAATCTTAGAAACGTGGAATGGTTTGGGTTGGAAAGGACCTTAAGGACCATCTAGTACCAACTCTCTGCCATAGGCAGGGACACTTTTCTTTGGAGTTCCTCTTGTCTCTTGCTGAGGTCTCTGTGCTGTGTGAGTCCATGCAAGCTGTGCTCTGCCATGAGCACTCGCAAATTCAGTGTCTTTGGTGCAGTTTGAGCCTGGTGTGCTCACCACCTGCCCAGCTGGGGTGGCAGAAGGCAGTGTCTGCCAGAATAAAACCAACTGCAGAGCACATCAACTGCAGATGTTTCTCCCTCTGAGTTTGTTGCTGCCCCTGGCGTACCCATGGCTGGAGCCTCTCAGGCTCATTTTGCAAATGGTTTGGAGTGGAAGAGAAAGAGGTGGGATGGCAGAACTCCAGCTCCTCAGGGCAGAGGTACCTGGGTGCCCACCTGGCCCACAGGCAGGTGCATGGGCAACAAGAGCTCTCGAAGAGGAGTTCTAGGGGCAGCAGCTCCTGCTGTATTTTGACATTGGCAGGAGCTGTTGCCATCCAGGAAAGCATAACACAGATGAGAGATGATGAGCAACATCTCCTAAATCCTGCTGTGACACTCTGCACGCTGTTATCTTTTAACTTTGTACTTTAAAATATACTGTATAGTCTATTTCCTCTCTAAAGTTTCCACTCCCTGTAGTCTAAATAAGAATTCTCATCCGCTCGCCTGTTTGAACCCGTGAACTCTCATCTTCCTCCATGGAGGGACTTGAGAGCTGTCAGAGCTCTGAAAAATAAAGACTTTGATTTCCTTTCAGAAACTCACTGTTAGTCAGCTTGACAAAGCCCAGCACAGACGTGCATTCCTTCACCCAGAGCCAGCTGGCTGTTGGCAGCTTCTTTGGCACACTGCAGAGCTTGGAAAATGTACTTCTCCTCATGTGCTGTGAAGCACAGCTGTGCCCAGGCACAGCCTTGAGCAGCTTTTCCTAAGGACAGAACTCAACTCACTGTGTTGGTCAAAGTCAGGTGAACATAATTAACACCATGTTAATCATGTCAATGTTCTTTAAAGGTGTTTTAACCACCTTTCCCAATTCCAGATACAGATAGTGTCTGGAATAAAAGAGGAACCAGTTCCAACTTTTCAGAAATTAGGAAAGTCACATCTGCTGACACAAGGCAGCATTTCTGTGTTGAGTGGTGATGCACAGAAGAATCTAGCACTGGTTTCTGTCAGGCCCTTCCAGGTCTGAAATTACCATGCTTTATTTCAATGATCCTTTTGGCTCCTCAGCTGGGGAGCTTGGACACGTGGGAGAAGAGCATGAGGAGGTTGTATTTGAATACCACTCAGTTGTAAGAAAGGTGGCACTCAGACTTGCATTTTTGCTTTTCTAAACCAGAAACACCTCTGAGCTTTCTGAAATTTGTCTCTGATTTATTGCTTCTGTTCCTTTTTTTCTCTATACTGTTTGTCCTCAGTGAAGTCTGTATCATTTATGTTGATTACTACCTGAAACCTTTATACGAGTTGCACTGCAAGTAAAAGATGCTCTAATTCTAAAGTAAATTATGCAAAGAATTTTTCCTGTGCCTTTTCTTAGTGTATGTGTTTGAGAGCACGTCAGGGTTCACCTGTTCTGCTGCTTCCCGGTTAGTCACTTTCCCCTGTTTGTGCAGGGCTTTCCCACAGCCACTGGAAACAGAAAAACATTTTAATCATAGGAAAACTGGAAGGGAATTTGGTGGCAGGATGTCAAGTGTCATTCTATCCTATTATTTTCTTCCTTTTTTTCTGCTTTTAAAATTTAGCTCTTTACTTTTTGCTGTGGTGGTGCCTGAGAACTGCACAGACCATACCTCTGCTCAGGGTGACGTTGAAAAAAACCTTATTTTGAATGCTCGTGGTTTTTTATTAGTCAAACATATTGCATGAAATTCTGAAGACCCTCAAATATGAATAGAATCTGTGAAAATCTTTGCTTGTCCTGCTCTGTGATGGTCAGTTCTGTCGTGGTCCTTCTGCTGAGCAATTCTGCCAGCCATTCCAGCTGGGAGCATGGTCCTCAGCCTGTCCTGCCTTGCCTGGGCAGGGGACTTTGCAGTGTTAACTGTGAGCTCATAGCCCTGAGGAGTTCTCGTTCTGAGCATCACAAAGCTTTTCTTTTTGCCCATTTTATGCAAGTTTTAAATTAGAACATGGTTGGTTGGTAATTTCTTTCCTACACATCATTCCCTAATACTGAGTAAAACAATTAGGCTCCCAATAGCTGTTCAGTATTTAAACTACTCCAGACTGCAGCAGGAGATTTCCAGTGTGAGGTTAAGACTTTTCTTATAATTGTAATTTTGATTTCTGTACATCATTGTGAGAGTATTGTGACTGTCTGTAGGCTGCAGCTACAGCTGGATGGGCACATGATAAATGTTATGTAAGTGCAAGCATAGAATCACAGACTGGTTTGGGTTGGAAAGGACCTTAAAGGCCATCTAGTTCTACCCACCCTTGCTTTGGGCAGGGACACATTCCACTATCCCAGGGTGCTCCAAGCCCTGTCCAGCCTGGCCTTGGGCACTGCCAGGGATGGGGCAGCCACAGCTTCTCTGGGCACCCTGTGCCAGAGCCTCCCCAACATCATAGGGAAGAATTTCTTCCTAATATCCAATCTGAATCTCCCCTTTTTCAATTTAAGGCCATTTCCCCTTGTCCTGTCCCTCCCGGCCCTTGTCCCAAGTCCCTCTCCAGCTCTCCTGGAGCCCCTTTAGGCCCTGGAAGGGGCTCTTAAGTTCTCCCCAGAGCCTTCTCTTGTCCAAGCTGAACACCCGCAGCTCTCCCAGCCTGGCTCCAGAGTAGAGGTGTAACTGCTGTTCTTTAGACATTGGTGTAAATCAAATCCCACAGTATTTCCTTAAGGTTGGGGTCATTCAGCTCAAGAACTGACCTTTGTGTGTGAGCCTGCTTCTGTTCCTCTTCAGTCTTCACACAGCAACTGGAGTCTCTGTTACACTCACCCCATTCCCAATGTACTGATGGTTTCCCCTTTCACACTCTCTCTCTCCTCACACCTCACCTGCCTTCCGGGTGACACAATAACAGCTCTCCTTTTCTTTCCCATTTCCTGCAGTGAGGCTGTCTGGGAGAACATGGCTCGCATGTGCGTGAAGACTCAGAGGCTGGATGTTGCCAAAATTTGCCTGGGGCACATGGGTCATGCAAGAGGAGCCAAGGCACTGCGAGAGGCTGAGCAAGAGCCAGAGCAGAAGGCCAGGGTTGCTGTGCTGGCCATCCAGCTGGGCATGCTGGTAAATCCCACAGCCAAGCTGTGAAGAGTTTATATCAGACTGTGAAAAATTACTGAGTGAAAGAAACTGCTGACTGAAGGAAACATCTTTTAAAGATGGTGAAACATTTAACAAAAACCTGCTTTCTTGGGGCATAAGCCTCTTCCAAGCTTAATCATTCTAGGTTTCACTGGCTTTAAAAAAGGCTATGTTTTATTATAGTTAAAATGTTTCAACAAACATGTTTTAAGCTCTGATATAGGAAACACAAGTTCCATTTTAAAATTATTTATTTCTAGAGTGAAAGGCTAGAGCTGTGTGCTGTCGCAGAGTGAGGGCTGACCTGAGGTTGTTGGAGTTTAGGCAAAATAGACTTTTCCTGCAGGACTGGAGAGCTCTGGTCAGTCACATTCATTGCCTGTGCTGTCCCAGGGATGCCTAGTCACCCAGATTTCTATCCTGACTTCTCCCATTGTGTGAGCAGGAACTTGGCTGGATCCAGCTCAGCCAGAGGACAAGGTCTGGCTGTTCCCCAGAGCCGGTGTATGGAACAACTGTCTCTCGTTCCTCCATCTGGAGCCCAACCTGGCAGCAAATACACTCCAAAGTGGACCTTGTATCTTGTGTCTGACTTCATTCCCCTTGATTGCCAGTAGAACTGAGATCTAAGCTGGGTTTGAGACCAGCATTGTCATGTGGATTGAAAATTGACTGGTGCTAGTTAGAGGTGTGTGTATTCCACTAATTTAATGTCTTCAGCAATGATCCATAAGAAAACCAGAAATTTTTATTTAGGGAACCATAAGAGATCCAGGCATGTGACCTGTCAGAGGAAAAAACTGGGAAAGAATTTATGAAATAACCCACAGTTTATAGGAAATACTGAATTAGATAAAAAATAGCAAGGTGCAATGACAGCAAAAATCAGTTTGGGGCAATGTTTGAGGAGACGCCACATCCTGGGGCCTGGATTTGGTAACTGCTGTCTGTGTATTCAGGGCAGCTACAGCTGGAATGATGCCTTCCACCCTTTAAGTATCTCATTACCAGAAAAAAAAAGTTAATGAACTGGAAAAGGTTCAGAGAAAATCAGTGCAAATTGCTCAGCTCTTGGAAAGATTTCACAGACAAGGAAGTCTTGAAAATTGCCAAATAATTAGAATTTGGCTTGAAAAGGTATTTAGCAATCTACAGTTATTTGATGAGTATGAGAGACAGAGAGAGACAGAGAGTAACTGCTCTGACTTAAAGGTAAGGAAAAAAGGAAAATTCAAACAAAATATTTATAAAGGCTTCCTGGCAGAGAAAGCTATGATGCTGAAAAGTGTCAGTGCTTCTTCTCCTGGATATTTAGATCTGTTTGGAAAGGTGGAAGGGAACTACAGCAAAACAAATGCAGTTCTACTGCTTTTTTCCATCTCGTACAGAATCCTAGGGCAGGCATCTTCCTTTTCCACTTTCTGTGCTTTTTAAAATTTGAAACAATAAGGGACAGAAAGTATTTGTCTGTCTTGGACAGATAATCTCAATTTACTAAATATAGTGTTCAGCTGGACAGCAGTTAGGTGGAGCAGGAAAATGCTCCTTCCACGGGAGTTAGTACCTCTCAGATCATAAAAATAATAGTTCCAAATTTGCTCACCCTTACGTCAGCATCGGCAAAACCCTTCTGTTCTAATTCTGTAATAAATTAACATTTATTCCCAGGAATGGAGCTCAGTTGTCCACAAACAGCATTGCTGCCTCTGAGACCTGCTGAGAGGTCACAGGGGTTCCCTGGCTTGCAGCACCTTAATTCCCAAACCCTGAGTGCCAGGATCTTCTCCTAAGCCTCACCCCTGGGTGGGCAGCATGGTCGGTAGCTGTATTCCCACCTAAGTATGTCTCCGTTTTTGGTGATTCACACTCCCGATGACAGCATTTGATCATTGATGACTTGCTCGTGTCACCCCCCTCCCTCCCAGTCAATCCTGTACAATACTGTACTGTATTCAGGATCTGAGTGCTTTCCTTGTTTTTACATAACCATCCTGTTTCCCAGTAACATGCTACATATATTTAGTTGCTTAAACCCCCTGCCTGAATGATTGTTGCTTTAATTGCATTGCAATGCCCTGCACTAATAAATTCCTCCGAGGTGCAGTGCCTGGTGTGACTGACACAGCACAGTCAGGGCTGACAGGGATTTTGGGTGTTCCTCTCCCAGGAGGATGCAGAGCAGCTGTACAAGGCTTGCAAACGCTATGACCTCTTGAACAAGTTCTACCAGGCCTCTAACCAGTGGCAGAAAGCCATCGAAACGGCCGAGGCTCACGACAGGGTTCACCTGCGCACCACCCACTACAACTACGCGAAGCACCTGGAGGCAACCGGGCAGCAGAGCCTGGCGCTCACCCAGTAAGCACCAGCTGGGGGTACCTGGGGGACTGGGATCCTCTTTCTCCTGTGGAGATGGGTGAAGGAGGATGTCTGATGATGACCAGTAAAAATTAATTAAAGTCTTTTCCTGTTTCTGGTGCCTTCTGTCTCACAGAGTGAAAGCATTTCCAGTGAAACCTCCCAGCACCCTCCCATGCAAATAATGTGTAGTGTCGAAAAGGTCAAGAGTCTGTCAGGGACAGTAGCTAAACCCCACTCATATCCAGTCCTATGTTTGTCTCTGGAAGACCACTGCCATCTTTTCCTTCCTTTTCCATGACAAAACCAATTATTTGCTTTTCCCGAGAGTCCCAGACACAACTGCTGGAGCAGAGTTTAGTTTGACTTGGTTGCTTCTTGTGCCTGGTCCTCTCCTGTGACTGCCGAGTCCCAAGAGAAGTTAGGGGAGGGTATTTTTGATGTCTTGTGTTTCTCGTTTGAGATCTTGTTTTTATATGAGTTTTCCAATATGAAAGTTCTGATTGTCATCATCATCATCGTCGTCATCATCATCATCATCCAATAAAGTCAACTCTGTTCAGAATCAAAGCAGAGCTCTGCTGTGCTCAGGCAGACCCACTGATAGCCATGGTGGGCAGTGGGGTGAGGAGAGGTGGGTGCTGGGGTAAGGGCAGTGACCTCCTGGCAGTGGCAGAGGCTCGTGTTGCAGTAGGTGCTACAATGTGGAGCCCAGGGCATTTGTGACCTGTCCAGCCAGGTGTGCTTGATGCTTGGGGAACTGTCTGGAATTCTTCTTTGGACCATCACTGGCACTTTTAAAGTCTTTCTTGTGCTGTGAAGATCACACCTCCTTCATTCCAAGTGCCTGGCAGTACCATTGAACTTTTAATTTTTGATGGTGCTGGTGGACTGCAACTGGTCTTATAGTGAACTTACACAACTAAAGCAGTTGTTGCCAGTGTTGTCAGTTGATGGCTGGCAAACAAGATTAAATGGATGTTTTACACAGAAAGAGCTAATAAGGAGGCTGTCATTTCACTTCTAATATGTTGTTCTTCTCTACAGCTATGAAAAGTCAGACACACACAGGTTCGAGGTACCTCGAATGCTCTCTGAAGACTTACAAGCCCTGGAGAACTACATCAACAAGATGAAAGACAAGTCAGTGCTATGCTTGTTCCTTCTACATGGGGCTGTCAGGTCTGACATACAACTCGTGATGAGAGCGAGGATGAAGGATGTGGGTCCTCTCAGTCCCATTCAGCTCCTGCCTTGTCCACTATGACCCTCCCACAGTTTTTCAGGTTTATGTTGCACTTGCTCAAGAACTGCCACGTTGCTTATCCAGGCTGACCTCCTGTATAGTGCAGACCTTGGGAGTGTCACACTTGGGTTGGGGTAAAGCATGTGTTCTAAAAAATGTGTTCAGTCTTTACTTCAAGCTCTCTAAGAGAGAAAAACACAGCCTCTGGCAGTTCTTGTTGCTGCAGTTAATATTGTTGCTTTTCCAGGAGCCTGTGGAAGTGGTGGGCACAGTACTTGGAGAGCCAGTCAGACCTGGAATCTGCATTAAAATACTATGCACTGGCTCAGGATTATTTTTCCCTAGTCCGTGTCCACTGCTTTCAAGGCAACATTCAGAAGGTAAGGCAGCCTGCTTCCATCTGCTTCCCGAGTTCTCATTCCTGGGAGGAGCATGGACATGAAGTAAAGCTGTACAATTCCCTCTGCAGGCTGCTGAAATAGCAAACGAAACGGGGAATGGGGCAGCCTCCTATCACCTGGCGCGCCAGTATGAGAGCCAGGAGGACATCAAGCAGGCCGTGCACTTCTACAGCCGGGCCCAGGCGTTCAACAACGCCATCCGCTTGTGCAAGGTACGCCGAGAGGCGCAGTGTGCCCACATTGCACAGGGTTCTGCCCTTTGACAGCACATAGTGAAGGTGGTACAGGATGTTTGTGCCCATTCTTTCTGTAAGACATTGCCTGCTCGTGGACAGCCCACAATGAAGCTGCTCCTGGTTTCTGCTGACGTCTTCTACCAAAGGTGGATCAATAAAGCCTTAGTGGTTTGGAAAAGTATTTTCTTGAAGAGCTCATGAGAAACTCCCTGAAAGAAATAATCATAGTTGAAGCTGAAAGTCACTTGGGTTGTAGAGGTTTTACACAGAAGGGGGCGAGAGTTTAATACTGTGTGACAGTATAAAGCCACAGGCTTGCCAGAAGTTGGAATTAGAAAATTTGTGTGTGCACACCCAGAGCCAAACCTTTGCTTTTGAACAGGCGAATAATTTAGATGATCAGCTGATGAACCTGGCTCTCCTGAGCTCACCAGAAGACATGATAGAGGCAGCCTGCTATTATGAGGAAAAGGGAGATCAAATGGACAGAGCTGTTATGTTATACCACAAGGTAAATATTTTTCAGTAAAAACTGCCAAACTTTACACTGAAGCAGTTCCTACAGCAGAGCAATGTTAAATCAGCTGTGGTTTTTACTATGCCCTGTTTATTAGTAATTTTTTCATGGTGAGTAATGCTTTATTAAGCCACTCTAGGGCATCCTGTGAACTGGCTCTGTAGTGCTCATTCTAGTCTTTGAAGCCTCATTCCTAATTTTGCAGGCAGGACACTTCTCCAAAGCCCTGGAGCTGGCCTTCGCCACGCAGCAGTTCGGGGCCCTACAGCTCATTGCTGAGGACCTGGATGAGAAGTCTGACCCAGCTCTGCTCGCCCGCTGCTCCGGGTTCTTCATTGAACACGCTCAGTATGAGAAGGCAATGGAGCTGCTGCTCACGGCCAAGAAGGTGAGCTGAGCCCTCTGGTCCCCTGTGCACAGGTAGAGGAGCACAACAGGTGTGTACTTGCACACAGCCATTCATCTGCGCAGGTAAACAGATGCAAGAGACACTTGTAAAGTTTCGAGATTCTTCTTAAGCCAGGGGCACTGGCAGCTCAGCCTTGCTGAAATGCTGGGTACCAGACCAGTCCTGTGCTCACTCCTGTTTAACAAGCTCCCGTGGCTGGCTTTCTTCCACATTTTGCAAGGGTACAGTAGCCCTTTTCTGGACTACAAACTTTTGTATAGCCTACTCAGAATTTGTTCCTATATGGGAAGTACCAAAATATTTAACAAAATCTTTTAATTTATTTGTATTTACTGAAAATGTTATTATCGATCATGCCTAACAAACGTGACTTGTATGTCTCTGAAAATCTCATGTTCAGAGTCAAAATGGCTGAATCTTTAGTGGCACACTCATGTGAGAACATTGCTGTCACGGAAGAACAAACATGTTCTTAGCAAACAAAATGGGACGGTGTGTGCCCGGACAGGGGCTGATGCTGAGACATGTAACTACAGCCCAGTGTTCCAGACAGAGCATCCTCAGCTGCTTGTGTTTTGTAGCTGATTTCTGTAGGTTACACCACAGGCAACATCAGGGGTCACGATAGTGTTTGCAACATCTCATTGCTCTCTTGCTTCCATCAGTACCACGAAGCTCTGCAGCTCTGCCTGGAGCAGAACCTGACCATCACTGAGGAGCTGGCCGAGAAGATGACAGTCTCCAAGGAGTCCCAGGATCTCTCTGAGGAGTCCCGGAGGGAGCTGCTGGAGCAAATTGCTGACTGCTGCATGAGGCAAGGCAACTACCACATGGCCACCAAGAAATACACACAAGCAGGAAACAAGTTAAAGGTCAGCCTGGATATCCTCAAAACAAGGGTGTTTTGAAAAATAAACCTTGAAGCAGACTTCCTACAGTAACTACCCAGATGACACTTCTGAGCCATCTCGATGGTGTTTTTGCATTCACAATATTTTCCCTCTCTTCCTCTGTGCCCCCTTTTCCCTTGCCAGGCTATGAGGGCATTGCTGAAATCTGGAGATACTGAGAAAATTATCTTCTTTGCGGGAGTTTCCAGACAGAGAGAGATTTATATCATGGCAGCCAACTACCTGCAGTCACTGGATTGGCGTAAGGATGCAAAGATTATTGCGAATATCATCAGCTTCTACACCAAAGGAGGGGCCCTTGACCTCCTGGCAGGTTTCTATGATGCATGTGCTCAGGTACTGCCTTTTCTGTGACTGCTGAAGGTGTTTGGTTTATTGGCTCTGGAGCAAGACCATCTCCTTTCTCCTCTTGCAGGTAGAAATCGATGAGTATCAGAACTATGAAAAAGCCCACAGGGCATTGACAGAAGCATACAAGTGCCTTTCCAAAGCAAAGGCCAGAAGCCCTGTGGAACAGGAAAGCAAACTTGGTCACCTGCAGAGCAGGATGAGTTTGATGAAGCGATTCATCCATGCTCAGAGGTGAGCTGCAGCATGGAGGGCACAGAAACTAAGTGACAGAAATATCATACCAGAACAGAAGTCATAACAGCACCTAAAGTTTAATAAATAATTTGCAGCTTGCTGCAAAAAAAAGCTGCTGGTACATTTTTCTAGCAGGGAAACCATAATGTGATTTTTAAAAGTGCGTTTAAAAAGTTACATTAAAGATGGAAAAGTAACCTGAAAGAGAAGTATATAGACCAAGGGAGGTGTAGCCAGAAAGGTGATTATCATAAAATCACAGAATCACAGACTGGTTTGGGTGGGAAGGGACCTTCAAGCTCATCCAGTTGCAGCCCCTTCCATGGGCAGGGACACCTTCCACTATCCCAGGTTACTCCAAACCCCAACCAGCCTGGCCTTGGACACTTCCACGGATGGGGCAGCCACAGCTTCTCTGGGTACCCTGTGCCAGGGCCTCCCCAACCTCCCAGGGAACAATTCCTTCCCAATATCCCATCTAGCCCTGCCCTCTGGCAGTGGGAAGCCATTCCCCCTTGTCCTGTCACTCCAGGACTGTGTCCCAAGTCCCTCCCCAGCTCTCCTGGAGCCCCTTTAGGCCCTGGAAGGGGTTCTGGGGTCTCCCTGGCGCCTTCTCCAGGTGAACACCCCCAGCTCTCCCAGCCTGGCTTCAGAGCAGAGGGGCTCCAGCCCTTGGAACCTCTTCATGGCCTCCTCTGAACTGGCTCCAGCAGCTCCGTGTCCTGCCTGTGCTGGGACCCCAGGGCTGGAGGGACCTCTGCAGGTGGGGTCTCACCTGAGTGGGGCAGAGGGGCAGAGGGGCAGAAACGCCCCTGCCCTGCTGCCCAATCAGCCCCAGGACAAGGCGAGTTTCTGGGTTTTGTTTGGGCTTCTGTCATGAAACCTAATGCACTAAAAACTCTTCCCTGTCCTTGGCCAGACAAGCTGAATGCTCTCCCTGGGCTGTGACACTTCCCTTTTGCCCTTTCCTAGAGTTTACCCTGAAGACACTGAAGAAGCAGTCAGGCAGTGTGAACTGCTCCTGACTGAACAGGACTTTGATGATGCCATCCGGCATGGCGATGTCCTGGGATTTTTGGTTCAGCATTATGCACAAGTGGCGGAATTCCATACAGTAAGTGAAGTCTTCTTCCAACCTACAGAACCCATATTGTACACCTGTGCAGCTTGGTGGAGCGTGGCTCTCATGCAGGAAGACATTCCATGGTAGGAGCCTAAATGTGCAACAGGGTGAGGCACAGCTCAGGAACTGTATCCATATTTTTCATTCTATGGGAGGAGAAAAGGAAAGCTCACAGGACACAGAGGATGAATGGTGGTAGATTCTTAAGCGTTCCCAGTGATTCAATGAGAACTCTGGGTGCATGCCTCAGCAATGCCACCACGCTGTGTTTGCCCCCTGGCCAGAGAAGAAAACTGTAAAACGGCAGTTATTTGAGGAAGTGGGGAATCGCTCCTTCAGGGCAGATGTGCCACACGCTCCCTGAACTGTTACATGCTGCTCTGATGAAACACGAGGCTGCCAAGTGTGAGTTCCTCCAGCTGTGCTGATGAACTTCACTTTTAACATGCAAAGCACAAGAAATGGTTTACTGGGGCCCCTCTGACACTGATCTCTACATTCCTTTAGGCTTATCGCTACCTGGAAGAGATGCAGAAAAGAATTCCAGCCTCGAACCTGAGCTACTATGTGTCCCCACAGACCATGGAGGCTGTGCAGCAAGGAGCTGGCGTTCCCACGAGCCGAGCCTTGGCCCCAGAGCACTCTGGCCACAGCAGCACAGACAACAGGGAGGAGGAAGAAGTGGCTGATGAAGTGGAGGACCCCTGACAATGAGCACTTACCAAATGCAAAGCTGACTTTATTGCCAGCTCATTTATTCTGTCCTCATTAGGGGGCCCAGATCAGTCACGTGCTGTTGCCACACAGCTTTTTGGTTATTACCAAGAAATTTATTTTTCCTGCTTGACTGTACAAGCAACAGTATTAGAGTTAATATGTTCTCTCAAGCACAACATACAGAGATTCACACGTACATGCTGTTAGAAAGCCGCTTTTAGTATTTTAATAAATTTGAGGCAGAAAAAACCCAGTAAGAACTGCACATTGTAACTTCATTTTTTTTCTCAATACAGAGGAGCTGAATAACTGAGGTGGAAATTGTGAGTTGCCTTTCAAGTACAACTTTGATCTGCTAAGGTGCAGATCTGTGATTCCCTAGAATTGAGACGTTCTGAAAACAATCTTCATCCTATTTGGGTAGGAGCTCGGTTAAAAGTCAAACTACCCCCTCCCACAGGCTGAAGGCAGACTCTCTCCAACAAAAGCTTCTGTGTTTAAATACATCAGAGGGTCATGTGGGGTAGAGCAACCACTTACAGACATCTGGGGTAAACCTCACAGTCACAGAATGCCTGGGTTGGAAGGGACGCTGGATTCCTCCTGGATGCCCCCTGGTCCAGCCCCTGCTCAAGCTGGGTCACTGTGAGTGAGTGAAGCTTCTTTCATACTGTGAAGCTCCTTCTCCAAACACCAGTTACATCAAGCCACTCTGTACTAGTCAGATTTCTGAAGGCCAATTTCTTCCCTGGCACAAGCAGGACTGAGAGAAGTGAAGCTCAATGTTAACAACCAAGGTTCTGCTCACCTCTCTGCCTGTCACCCTGCCCTGCCAAGGGGTAGTTGTCAGGTCACTCACATTTCTTACCAACCAGCACTTACACTTAGAATGATTTTTCTTTTTCATATTTTGTGACTTGCTTGAAAACTTGGGGTGTGCATGAAGCTTCTGAATTGCTTTCCGGGAAGAAGGGTTGGGGAGATTTCAAGGTCAAAATCTGAACATTATTTATTCTTTAGTAGAAATTTACTTCTGTACTAAGATTATACAAAGAGAATTCCCTGCCTTATTCCTTCCTAACCACAGCCCAACTCTAGCTCAGGCCTTTAAAGTCTGGCATACTTTCAGCACTTCAGTGTAGCTATCCAGTGTTTGCATCCCATCAGCAGTGCCATTCCCTGCACCATGCCACCCCTTCCAGCAGCAGACCAACAGCTGGTCCCTCAAACTCCAGCTGCTCAGGGACATGGGAGCCTTCATAAGGGGCAGGTCATAGTGGCAAGTCGCCCTCCTCAGCCCTCCTGTTTTTCTGACAAGAAGGCTGTGTGAGATCTTCCCTGTATTTTTAGCCAAGCACTCAGACCTGCCAAGGTTATAAATAGCTGGGGTGGGGGCTGGGGGCGCGGGAGGATGGCAGCGCTTGCCTACCTTCCTGCATCTGTACATGCTGTACCGGATACCAGAGCTCACTCAATTGGCCTCCACTACAAAGTCCAGATGTCAAGTCAGGCTCGCTGGCTTACAGCTCAGCACCCTTCCCCCTTCTTCCTCTCTTCCAGCCAGGTGACTGCTGCAGAGGCCCCAGCAGTGCCTGAACACATCCAGCTGGCAAGAGCACAAGGTAAAGGTCATTTCTGTTACCCTTCAGCTAGGAAGGGACAGCTTCAAGTTTCTTTTTCAGGTTCTCCATTAGCAGCAAGTTCTGCAGGGCCAGCCTTCTGCAGTCCCCATCAGGGTCTTTCTCCATCACATCTAGAAAAGAAGCAGCCACTGTTACTTGGAGAATGGGAAAAAGTGCCCTTAACACTTCTCACTGTTTTACTGACAATCAGAACTAAACAACAGCGTTTGCACCTACAGCTGGGCTGGACATCAGCACTTTCAGGAACTGCATTAGGCCAGAAGGCAGAGACGCACATACTTGATCGTGTAAAGCAGCACGAGTTCAGCCAAGCCCTGACTGCCACATGGGGTAGTGCTCCAGTCTTGTAGGACAAACAATAATCAGTTGGTCTGAAACACTCTAGAAACTGTCTGACCTTGGATCCCATGGGATAATCTCTGTGCCAGAATTTGTACTTGTCCCCTTGAGCTACACAAAAGCTTTGTACAGCTGAGCTACAAGTGCGAATGCAGTCTGCAGCTAGAAATCCACTTTCTCCAAAGTCTAAAGTCTCCACTCTGCCATTCTTGCAATCTAAAATGATCACTGCTCCCTTCTGAATTTGGGGTCATGATGCCATTCCAATGGGGAAAGAAAGAAACAGGCCCCAAGGTTCAGCACATTCTCCATTCTGAGACCAGTCTTCTGATAAATGAGTTCCACACTTCATGCAGCACGTAAGGGCAGCGTGAGGCTGTTCCCAGCAGCTGTTATTCCAGGGGCCCTTAATGGGCCTGCAAAGTAACAACCAGGATGCATGCAGGATGTCTGAGCAGGGGAGCCTGGAAGAGCAGGGAGCCTGTGTGAGGATATCCTGTACGCACGAGCAGTGTGCTGGGAGCCCGGCACTGTCAGCCCAAACACATGACTCATGTCACTGGAGTAGGGCTATTTATAATGCAGGGAGAGCTGCACCCTGGTGCTTCCATACTCCCTCTGCAGAAGGAAAAAGGGGAGGTTACAAGGCAGATAGGAAAAAGCTCAAAAGCTCAGAGTGCTGTTGGTGCTGTTTCTGTTCCATGAGCATGGACCTGGCACTGCATGGGAGGCACAAGGCACCAGAGTGTCCTGTTGGTCCTGACATAAACCGCACTTACCCATGACAGAGCTGCACAGCACCTGGGGTGGGGAATTCCCTCAAAGGCAGCTGCTGAGGAATCAAAGGAACCGTTTCCTAGAAGCGTTTAGGTATTCCCTCCCTCCCCTGGGAAGGATCAGGCTGCTCAACAGCAAGTCCAGCACGGCAACTAAGGGCAATGATGGACAAGTCCAAAGTGGATTCTCGCCTCTCTCCATAGCTGAAGTGTCCCAAAGCATCCAGTAAGCAGACAGTGGCAGGGCTGCAGCCCAAAGGTTGAAGGGCCGACAGTCAGTCACAGGACATAGTACAGCAGTTTGCAGAGGTCTTGATGTAACAACAAACTGAAAGAGGTTTGTGGGTTTCTACTAAGCACTTCATGTATAACATTTCCTATCCCACCGTGCCTTACTGTGCTTTGGCCATGGCAGGAGAAACACAGATGCTTTAAGCTGAAATCCAAAGTGGCTAAAAGGCATAGTAGTCAGGGCTCCCATGCAGGACAGCTTGTCATTCTCAGCTACAGCACAGCTAATACATGATACCTCTTGCAAATCCTGTCTGGAAGAGTCATGAAGCAACAGCAAGTCCATGAGCTCAGACCTGTGATTCAGTCACAGCAGCAGGTCTCTAGTGCCAGACTTGACCTGCTGGAACAGCAGGGAGGGCCCAGTGCCTCCCTGTGCAGCTGTTTTCCCAACAGCCTTACAACAAATGGCAAAGGCACAGCCCAAGAAGCTGGTGCATTTCAGGAAGCAGCTCTAGAAGCCCTTTAAATTACACTTAAATTGCATCTGACCATACATGGAGCTGAATTCTTTAAGGCTTCTGAATGACTCCTACAGTAGTTTTCCTTTCTCTGGTATATCCACAACAGTTATCTTACCCTGCTCTCATTCCCACCAGGAATAACCATGCAGCTTCCATGCAAAAGCACTAGATATAAAGACAGGGCTATTACACTACCTACAAGCATGAGAAGATGCTACTATCTTGGTCATCCTCCTCCTCCTCCTCCCCAAAATAACTCACTGAAAACAGATTACGCAAACCCTCATGCTGGAAATACATTCCTGAAAGGCTTCACTTGGTAACAGCAGTGTTAAATGCAGAGACAAGCAGATTCCTGAAAGCACATCATGTCATGGGAAAAGTGAAGTCTTCGGCCCCACAAGGCAGCTCTCTTCCTTTCAAAGGGCACAGAGCACCCCAACCTGCCAGGATCAGAGGCCAGCTGGGTCAGCGTTGCTTCCTGCTTGCTCCCTGTGGGAAACGACTCACCAAGAGTGAGAATGGTGAAGGAAAACAGACCAGGGAATCACAAGAATCACCCTCAGAACACAGTGAAGGCTTCAGCATTAGCTCTTCTTTTCCCTCCAGCTCACTGCAGTACCTGAGCACTGATCTGTGCAGCTCCAGCCTGCTAGAACCCACAGACACAGCTTGTGTTGTTGATGGAAGGTGTGCTGGGTACAACATTCAAAGTCATTTGCTGTCTTTTGTAGCTTTTTCTTTCCATCAGCAATAGGAAGCTAGAGACTGGGCCATGCTCCTCTTCCTCCTGTTTTTAGCTCTAACAACACCTCCCTCATGAGTACATGGTGTAAACAGGCTGTACAAGCCTTGTTGTGTTACTGCTGGCCAAAATCATGGCCTGGGTGTAACAGGCAACGTGACAACTCTTCCTGCAGCTTCATGAGGTGGGTGGTTGGATGCTCAGACAGAGAAAGGGGGCACAGACTATCTTTTTTTGGGGGATTTTTCTGGTTGGCCTGTGAGGACAGTCAGTTTGAAATGCCATACCCAGCTCTTGGCTTATGCCTCAGGTACCCCAGTGCTGCATCCCTACAGCACATGGGGTGCTCTACTTGCTGATCATGCAGATCTCTGGTGCATAATGACAGGACATCATTGCTGCCATCACAATTAGAGATGCTGCACAAAGACTGCACCACTAACCAGAAAAGCACTGATGTACTCCCCCACGTCTTACCTCCCAGCCAGGACTGAGTCTCCAACAGCTCCTCTGTCATGTCTAGCAGAATCCGTTCCGTAGGGACACTGAGGAGCAGGGAGGAGATACAGGACAAAAGGCCCTGGCGCACGTACCTGTGGAGAAGGGCTGAACTGGTTAAGAACCTGCAGCTTTATGCTCTGCATTCATTTCCTCACCTCAAGGGCTCTCCAGTTTCAAATGGTATGACGACTTTTGCCATATTCCTGCTGTTTAGGGGGGTGATCTTGCAGTGTGCCCCACATACAGAGCCCCTGCCATGCTGTGCACAGGAGTCTAGCACAATTCAGAGACCTGGACACATCTGAGAGCAAAACAGAAATTGGATGTTTACAGCCTTTTGGCTACATGTCTTAAGTCCCTTCAAAGGCTGAAGGCTGGAATTGAATCTCAAGTTTTCTGAGCTCACTGAGTAAACACAGATTAAACTATCACATGGACAGGTGGTCAGGAAATTTGTCAAGCTTTCTATAGGTAATGGCTGTACTGCCACACTAAAAGACACCAGCCAAATCCATCTGTTGGGCTGGCATTAAACTCAGTCATAAGAACACACAGCTGGAGGAGAGCAGAGAGTTAATGCATTAGGCCACTGACACTCTGAGCCAGGTGCTCATCTTGGACAAAGGAAAACCATGACTGGAGGCTGGCTCACAGCTGATCTTTAAAAATGAGAGTATACAACTACAGTAACTCACGAGTCCGTGTGGAAACGCAGAGCCCAAACAAACTCCAGCAGTGCCTTTCCCATTGCTGTCACTGCCTGCAAAAGAGGATTGTGATAGCACCACTGAACACCATCCACACTGCCCTGTAGAGCTGGGCCTCGAGACATACTGCTCATCGAATCACAGCATGTCCTGAGCTGGAAGGGACCCACAAGGGTCACGAATCCAGCTCCCGCCTGGCACAGGACACCCCAACAATCCCATCATGTGCCTGGGAGTGTTGTCCAAATGTTTGAACAAAGGTTTTGTTAAGATCAGTGCTACAATTGAATTTATCTTACAGATGAGGAAACTGTGGCAGTAAGGTGAAATACTGTGTCCAACCCCCTCGAGAAGTTGACAGGAAGCAAAAGATAGTGCAGGGGTAGCTTGAATCCCATGTCTCTTTTCTGACCAGTTCTTCCCAGCCTGTTTCACAACTTCTCAGCCCACACAACTCCAACTTGCTGCAAGTCTCAGTGCAGCAGGCCCTGAAGCATACAGCTGCTCCAGAAGGCAGCTCAAGTTCCCAGGCTGGAAGTCACCCCTGCTCTCTGCCCTTCCTTACCACAGTGTTGACAGCCAAGTACATCAGGATTGCTAAAGTGTGGACCAGTCTTCCAAGGACTAAGTGATCTTCCCCCAGAAGATCAAATGTTGTTAAAGGCCTGCAATTGCAAGACAGAGAGTTGTGTAGCAGTGAGAAAGCTGATCAGTGCCTCTTTGGAACAGTCAGGAGGTTATGCAGGGGGAACTGTCCCCCATAAGCCTGAATCCCTAAAACAACAGTCATTATACAGGCACTACCAGGTTAACACAGATCAGAGCTGTTTGCTCTCATCTTTTCTCCCAGACCAGTATCTCCCAGAGCAATATCCTCTACTCTTACAGCAGGTATCACACATTCTACCAACAGGCTTTACTTGGAAAAGACCTACAGGCAAAAGCTGCCCCCACTGCCATACCATTACAACTGGTATTACAATAATCTTGATTATCATGGAATCGATTACTCAGCCTTCCTTAGGTTAGCAAAGACTTAAGGGACTGACAATAAACTATGTCCTGTGTCCTATACTGTGGCCTCAAAGACCAGTGCAGGTGATAGGCCCAACCTGAGACAGAGTTAACTTTGGTTCAACACTGCAGTCTGAGCTCTGTGGTTTGTGTGAACCTCCCACAGGAGAGGCTCAGCCAAGACAACTGGTGTGGTACTGCCAGAATTACTTGCCTGTGTACCTGCTGACAGATTATCCTTTGTGGTGGATCTTCACTTCTGCAGGGTCCTATGTACTCCTGCCCCACAAGACTTCAAAGGGTAAGTCCAAGAGGCTACAACTCCCTCCTCCCTAAGCTTTGTGAAGGACCCAAGTGTTACTGGGCTCCTGTGCAGCTCTTGGGCTGTAGCCTGCTGCTCTGAGGCAAGCAGGACAAGCAAAAAGGTTCACTCTGGCAATTGCCATGCACACATCCCACATCCTAAGGTGTTCACACTCACCTGTCAAAGTGCTGAATCAATGGGAAAAAGAAGTGCCCAGCAACAGAATTGAACTCGTTTTGGCGGGAAGCCAGTTCCACATGAGACTGACCCTGTCCAAGAGAAAAATGAAGTCTAGGCACAAGATGCAGCACCCAGCTCTTCCACTTCACTGGACACTGCCAAGACTACAGATTCCTTGCAGCCAGCCCATCGTCAACCACTGCTTGTACACCTATGGCTACCAGTTTCCTGACTGGATTGCTCACTTCCCACTTCAGATCTTCTCCACATCTGAACATTTCAATACAATATAGCTCAGTACTGCTCAATTAGATATAAGGAACAAGAACATGCAAGGGAAAAGGAGTTTTGGAAAACAAACTCTCCAGGCTGAACCACAGGGGAATTCTGGAAACTAGGAAACTGGCATCAATTGATCTCCCTGGAAAACAGGAAGGCTGAGACAGTGTAGTCCAGAGGCAGCTAGTCTGCTGGAGGCCCTGGGATCTATGAGGCGCAGTCACAGCTCCCTGCAGTGGCCACACAAGCTCAGAACAAGCACAGAACAGCAATTATCCCTCAAAGCCAGGTAAGGAATTTCAGGTTTATCTTCCTCTCTGGCTGGGAGAGGAATACAGGAGTTGGTACTCCACACCAAGAAACTGAGACTCCATAACTTCAAGTATCTGACTTTCCTTTGGATTGGGCCCACTTTCACAGGTATTTTGCTCTTTCCAGACAGAACTTACAGCAACTCCAAGTGTCCCTATTTTTGGTGGATTTGACATTAGTTTGTTTCTGGCCTCACCATAGCAAATCTCCGAGTCTTGCTTTTGATCCTCTCATCAACAATTCTTCTCCAGTCCTTAGAGCTGTCACTTCCTGGAAGGAGCTGGATACAACGCTTTTGGGCACCAGAATGCTTGGTCTTTCCATGGAATTTGGGACAGGACAGTTCCTGAGCTGCCAAAACCAATACCTAGATAAAACAGAGAGAGGTTCAGTTAAAAATGGGTAATCCCTAGGGAACAACAAGAGAGTCACTTGCATCCAAACTGACAGGAGCAACAAGGCAGAAAGACACAGGTTTAGAGTGAAGAACAGCAGGAAACTGATCTCCAACAGCCCCCTGGCTCTGAGGTACTGACCAAGCACTTGGTCACTTAGCCCTGAAACAGAGCAGCGGCTCCTTCTTCAGACACAAGTGTGGAAGGAGTCACAGACAGATTGCTGTCCTTCAGAAAGGGAAGATAAAACAGACTGATGATGTGAAAGTAAACAGTGGCTTCTCCCAGGCAAATGCCCAACACATGGTCTGTATTCTGTGCGGAGGGATCCCTGTGTAACGGGGTGTAGCAGGGTTAGGAACAAGAGGGGAATGCCGGCACAAATAATAATGTAAGAGATTCCCATGCCTCTGCCTTCTCCCATGAGGAATAAAAGGTAATCCCACTACACCTCAGCACTGGTGCAACAGACAGAAGGAAAGTGGGAAGTGAGAGCACTCACATCAAGGATGTCCATGCGCTGACGGAGACTGTAGTTCAGAGAGTAGAACTGAGAGGTCAAGTACTTTGCAACCTGTACAGAAAAATCAGGGTACAATAAACACAGACCCAGGCTGGAAACAGCCTTCCCATTAGCTCCAAAAGCATTTCATTTCACAGGTTGTGTTTCCTGTTAGGTAACAGCAAGCCTCCAAGAGAAGGGAAGAAACATGCAGTGTAAACAGGGGAAATTCAGACACTTCCACTTCTAGATTATCGCAAAAGAACTAAATGACAGATGAGACCACGTCATTCTGTGCAGAGGTACCCAAACAACTGCCACAGCAGCTAGGAGACCTCACTGTGGCCTTTCAGTACTTAAAGAGCATTATAGGAAAGATGGAGGGAGGCTTTTTACTGGGGCCTGCTAGGATGAAGGATAAAGGTGTTAAACTGGCAGAGGATAGATCTAGATTGGACGTTAGGAAGAAATTCTTCCCTGTGAGGGTGGTGAGGCCCTGGCACAGGTTGCCCAGAGAAGCTGTGGCTGCCCCAGCCCTGGAAGTGTTCAAGACCAGGTTGAACAGGGCTTGGAGCAACCTGGTCCAGTGGAAGGTGTCCCTGCCCATGGCAGGGGGTTGGAATGAGATGGGCTTTAAAGATCCTTTCCCACCCAAACCATTCTGTGATTCCCTGATTACAGTCACCAGTCAGGTCTTTCTCTGTAGAAGGCCTTTGTGCCTCAGTTTCCCTCTATGTGAAACCTTTTAGTACAACAAGTCCTTATCTGATCTACCTTGTCAGGTACACTCAAACCAACAACGACCAAACAGTTCCTCCAGTCTGACAAGGTTTTCTTTTTCCTATTGGTTCAGTCATTCCTTGCAGATTCTTCAGGAGCATAAATATTGTTAGACCTGGACTACCTGTTCTACCACACTGACAGCTCTCTCTATCAAATGAGAAAGAGACTTCAGCTGCTTCAATTTTTGCCTGTTCCTCAACTGAAAAAAGGAAAGTAATAAGAGGGACTCACAGGTATTGGGTCTGTGGTTAAAACAGCTACTTGAGCTCTTTGACGGAGCTCCACAAAGCCTTCAATGCAGGTCTTCTCCTCCAGATGCAATAATATTTTTGCCAGCTCCACACTAACCTGCTCAAAATATGAAAAAGGAATCAAATCCCTGACGGTGTTTGGTTTTTTTCCTCATAGGATTTACACACCACTTCTAATGTTTAAACAAAGACAAGGAGGCATTCTGTATAGGCAACATGTCCATTCCTTAGGAGGGAGAGAAAACACATTAAGCCAAATGCCATCAGACATATTTCTCAAAACCCTGAACAGATCCCCCATCTGCCAATTCTCTGTCCACATTCACATGGGCTTTTTGGAGAAGTGGTAGCATCATGACATAGAATGAATTGTCACTGTAACTGATGGGTTAAAGGGTACAGTAGCACAGCCCTTCTCTTTCTCAGCTGGTGTCTCTGACACTTTCAAGTGGTCACTAGCAGGTAGTGGCCAGCACTCTTTGCACAGTGATCTTGTCCCAGGTTCCTCTCCCCTGAGCTTTTCATCTTGACCAGTACAATCCAACTACCCCCTCCACAAGACATTATGCTTGTACAAGCAAATAGGGAAATTTTGATTTTGCCTCCCTTTTCACTGGGGAATAACAATTAAATTTAATTTCAATTCAAAATCCAAAATGGCTGCACTGTAATCTGCATTTCTAGTGTTTTTCCTGCCCAGCACAAAGCATGGAGCTTCCTCACACTGGCAAGCACTTTCCTCACACAAGCAAGGATGTTTCATTTTGAGCACTGGAGCTGCAAGACAGCAGAGTGCTGCCAGCACTTTTGCTGCTTCTCTGTTCCACTGTGCTCTATAGCCTCACCTTCAAGGCAATTATTTCCTTCTACTTCCAAGTTGAAAGCTTGTGAATGTGTACCTTTAACCCAGCTACACATTAGCCTGGCGTTCTGCTCCACCAGCATGTTCAGTCTCCTCACGACAGCAATAGGATAGGTGCTCTGGTACTACAGCCCACTGGTAACCTAGATCATAATACTTCACCTCTCTTGTTGCTGCTGGATTCTTCCGAACCAAGCTCTCAAGAGCCTTGACTGTAGCTTCCCATTTGTCCACATCTTCAGATCTTGCTCCAGTCAGAACTGAAATAAAAAGACAAACAAAAGTTATTAACAGAAGGGCTGTGCTTAAGTAAATACCCAAACTTCCTTCTGCCAATCATTTGTCTCGGTACAGATACTCAGCATGACCAGCATTAGGAACTAAACTGAAATTACTCAAAAATTCTACAGGTTCTTCAAATTAGCTCAGAAAAAATAAACCTACACAGAGTTCACTCTCCCAAGCTCAGTAAGAAACAGATAAAGACTGAGCCCAAAATCTCTTACCTTCAATACAGTCTCGGATATACACAGGAGCCTTAATTTTTAGCTCTTTATCCTCAGACATGTCATAAGGGGTGAGGTCATCATCACTGTAAAAGAAATAAAGGCAGGGGTTAGTATATGGGGTGTAGATGTCCTTGCTTTCCCCAGATAGCCACACAAAGAGAAAGAACCAGCGCATACGCTGTCATAACCCTGTCACTCCTGTATCACTCAGCAGCACTTGGCCTGACAGGAATCCTTGAGAGTTCTAGGGAAAGAGTAGTTCTGTGACCAGATCTGGAATTGGATCTCCTGGTCAAGTACAGGAAGGAGTCAGCTGACCAAGACACTAGAAACTGACTCTTGAGATTTCATTAGAGATTGATATACATATATATATACATATATACATGACATATACATATATATTAACATATATACATAGATATATTTCTTTATATGACAGAATAAAGCAGGTTCACTATTAAAATGGGTAAATACATCCACAATTTCCAGGAAATATATATCTAAGTCAAATGGAACAAATACAGTGGTTGCACACAATACAGGCCTTGCCTAATTTATTGACTAGTGCAATTTCCTATGCAAAGCCCTGCTCTGCTGCAAACCACTCGGCTGAACAAGGTCAGAAATCACAACAATTGCCAAGAAATGCAGGTACTGACAGATCCTTTTTCCCCACATCTGCCATTTATTTCCCATTTCCTCCCTGTTTCTTGCCCTGTACCTGTCAAGCTCAGCATCCAGCTCTTCATCTGGCATCACAGGGGCTGCTGTATGGGGTTTCTCATTACTCTCTGGTACCAATGGCAGTGCAGCACCTGCTTTCTCACTCCTGCTGTGAGGAACAAGAAGTTTTAAAATGCATAAAGTAATAGTCCTTACTCACAAGGAAGAAACTACCCACTCTACCAACCCTTGCTGCCTAAACAGAACAGCAGATAATTATTCCTGCTGTAGTTTCACACCCAGCTTGGCTGACAGAAAGAACAAAGTACTGGGAAGGAGAAAGGACTATGGGGAGAAAAGAAGCAGAATCTTCTAACAGAAGAGCAATGGATAAAAAAAATTAAACTGGCTAATTTGCTGTGTTCCCCTGCACAATGCCTGGGATTGCCAAGGAAAGACTCCAATAACCAGATCACATTGACTTGCACCAGATTTGACACTGTGAATGAAACTGATCTGAGAGTAGGTTTAGATTGGATATTAGGAAGAAATTCTTCCCTGTGATGTTGGTGAGGCCCTGGCACAGGTTGCCCAGAGCAGCTGTGGCTGTCCTGGAAGTTCAAGGCCAGGTTGGACAGGGCTTGGAGCAACCTGGCCTTAATAGAAGGTGTCCCTGCCTATGGCAGGAGGTGGAATGGAATGGGCTTTAAGGTCCCTTCCAACCCAAATCATTCCATGATTCTACAAAATGGGGAAAAAACATTTTTCACCATGGCTAATAGGATGAATACAATAATTGCAAATATTTTTTCTGTGTCTATCTATTTCTGTGGATTTTGGCATTGTCCTTTCATCTCTCTGCTTCTCAAAAGCTGTCTCTAAGACCTGTCTATGCTGATCATGCCCCTAAAATGGGAGCAATAAATCTTTTGTACTTCCCTGGAGTGCTGGACAGCTTCATCTGCTAATAACATAAAGTGCTTCATTCCTCTGCTGATCAAACAGTGCTTCAAAGAGCCTCAGCAGATGCTCTGGAAGTTAAGAGCACTGGAGAGCCAGACTTTAGAGTGACAGATGCAGTAGATTTTTGTCACGGGTGCATGGGCTAGGGACATACAGCACAAATACCAGATTTCCAAGAAGCAAACAGAAATGCCCATTTCATTCTACCCAGGGGCACACAAGATCCCTGCACCACAATTTCAACACATGCAGCTATCAACAGGCAGTTTTCATACACACTACCAATTGAATTATGAATGTAATCAAATCATGTAAGAAGGTGGTGCATGATGATGCTTAAGAATACACAAAACATCCTGAATACTGTACATAGTTCTTGTGCGTAATGGGAAAAAGGCAGGGAGAAGGGCAAAAAGCATGAATAGTAGCAATAACTTACTCATCATCTGGAAGGCTGGGGACAACACAGAGTGGTGGAGTCTGCACCAGAAGGGACTTCAATTTTCTTGTTTCATCATCTTCTTCATACTAGACATTCAGAATAACTGTTGCTGCACTCTATTACTTACTGCAAATATGCCCAGCATTCAACATTTCACCCTTGTACTGCACATGGACTAAATCATGAGCAGATGAACCCTTACCAATCCTGTTTGTTTCAATCCCTGTGCTGACAGCAGCAGCAGCAGGTGGCTGCATATGTAATCTTCATCCTTATATTTAAGAGCAGTACCTGATGACACCTTGTCTGAACGTTTCTTCCATGTTTCAAACACTTAATAAATGGCAATGGGACAGGAGGGGTGTGGCAGGCTTTTAAAGAACTAATGTGATTTAATCAGATAAGTCACATAAATTCTACTGGAAAGAGCAGAGCAAATATCTTCATGTCAGTCTTGAAAATCCCAGCTCAGAACAGGTCTTCCCACCATGTCAGGGACTGAATGCTCACCACTGGTTTAGGTTTGAAGCTCCCTCTCAACTCCCATGAGTCAGATTATGATTCCCTCATGCAATAAGATAAACTTTTATTACCAAGTTTATCCTGACCTCTGCCAGCAGATTGCACTCCTGAGGTAACTCTCAGCCACCTGGCCATTTCCTATACAACTGT
This sequence comes from Aleadryas rufinucha, assembly GCA_013397815.1. Classification (NCBI taxonomy): domain Eukaryota; kingdom Metazoa; phylum Chordata; class Aves; order Passeriformes; genus Aleadryas; species Aleadryas rufinucha. Next base: position 16,485 of record VZTH01003420.1, on the reverse strand, counting down.
TTTTTGTAAACAGATTCTCTCTTTTTGAAGGTATGGCTGCCTTTCCTTATTTCCAGATAAAAAAGTGCTGTAATGCCCTGGTTCATCTGGTTTAAAGCTTTTACTTCCTCTAAGCCCAGCACACCAGTCATAAATTTCACTGAAACCTTCACCTCAAACTTCAGGACAGGCCCCTCAGTGTTTATTTTCAAGCTGATGCTCTCTGCCACCACCATGCCCAGACGCCGTAGTTGCGGCAGACTGCTGTCCAAGTGGCATTTCACACCCTCCATCATGCTTGTGAGAAGCTCTGAAACAAACAACCAACAAATAGTGCATGTCTGAAACTCTGAAACAGTGGCAGAAACAAACACTCATCTTTATGGGCTTCCCTGAGGGCAGTTTTACCCACTCACCACCCAATAATGGATAGAAAGGGTCCCTGAACTGTGGCTTCCCTCTCTGCAGTGGCAACGCTGCCCTTCAGCACCAGCGCAGCAAACTCACACCCTTCCTGGGGTACAAAGTCAACAAAACATTACAATATATTCTAAATTTGCAATATTTTTGTTTTCACTGAAACAAAAGAGGATGATAAGTCAAGTCAATCTTTAGTTTGGTTTTAGAGTGCTTCAGAGTCACTTAAATAAAAAGTAATGTTTTGAGGACAAGTTCTGACCAGTACAACAACCACATAAATATTTGCCTAACTTTGGATAAGTTCAAACAGGCAGACAACACAAGTATTTCTCAGCCCTTGGGGAATACTGGTTGCCAGCTTCACCAGGTAGGCTTACTGCTGGTTTGACTGACCTCCTTCCATCTCAGAAAACTCGTCTTTTCAACAGCTGTCAGACAAAAAAACTGACTATAAAACTACAGAACTGATAGTACGTATCAGGTCACTTATTCACTTAAAGAACAATTAATTCCAGAATGAAATAGATGAGCAAGTCTTGAAGTGAACCTTCACATCCCCCATAAGTCACACACACAAAGAGAAATAATTCTAGACATTGTACAGATTTTTTTTATTGCAACAGAAACAGAGATTTTAGGCCAGGACCCCAGTGTGCTGTGCACTGTGTGAGCCCATGCCAGCGATGAATCTGCTCACCTCACACTGAGGAATGCCCGTGGACAGTCAGACACCAAGCTAACAGCTTTTTACCCTCAGATATCTTCCCTGCCTCTCTGGAGCTGCACCCATGCTCCAAGGTTAAGCCTATAAATTACAAATCACACCGTTCCTCTCACTAGTCCCAGAGTCAGTCCTTGTTTTCCTGTGACAAAACTTCAGGGTTTTTAAACCACTGCTCGGGTAAGAACCTTAGGGCAAACTTAGGCCTTCTTTAATTCCATAACCTAAAGTTATGCACTTGGAATTCTATCATATCAATGCTAAAGATGATTCCAGAAGGTTACTCCATTTGCCAAGGTGAAAATGAGACAATTTTGCTTATCTGCAGAACAAAACAAGGTATTTTTCTACTCATAGTAAGACTCTCTGCTAAACAAATCTAAGCCCTGCTCCTCACACAGCCTCACCTTGTCTGCAGCTCTCAATTTCAGGCTCCTTCAGGTGGGAGAGGCAGATAAGGATGGCCTTGCTAATGTACAGCTGCTGCTCAGCTGGAGAGTGTTTAACAGCACTGCTGCTGCTCCAGGTCTCCAACAGCTCCTGCAGCACCTGAATCAGAGAACTCAGGTTGGCCTGAAATGGATCTTTTCTATACAGAGTAAATTTTTTGAAGTACATTTTTACTCTCCCTACAAAGAGAGTAAAAATACACAAATTTTGTATTTCAGGACCCAAAATGTACTGTGTTTGACCACCCAAGAACTGAACCTTCATTTAAGATATTGTTAAATACAATGGGGTTTTAAATTTAAAAGTGATGTTTACTTCTCGTTAATAAATATTATATGTAAAGCAATATGTATTATTATCAAAAAACAGTATGATATTATATGGTTTTATATGTGTTTAGTCCAATTTTAGACAACTTTCAGTACTTCCAGATCATTTTAGAATATGTAAACAGTGCAAAAAATAATAATTTGACAAAATGGTAGGGATTTCCAGATATACAGATTTCACAGAAGTTTCATCACACTGCTGACTCGAAGAGGCAAAATATCTGCCATCCCCACTGAGGAAAATGTACATGAGAGAGATTCTGAAACATCAACCATTTGGTAAACAGACAACTCTCCACCAACTTTTTGTCGCCATGTGCCCAGCCACACAAACAGGGTGACAGAGGAAGCTGAGAAGGACAGAGGACATGGGACATCTGTCAGAATCCAAGCCTCGCTAGTTTTGCTACTTGGAAGACAATTTACCAATTAAATATGAAAAATTAAAGCGAGTAGTGCAGAAAGCTTTGATTCATTTATTACAGTTCACTTGTGATGTGGCTGGGCTTCCCTCGCTCTCATTAACAGCAACCAGAAAGTCTGAGAGAAGCACCAAAATTGTGCACCCCCAGACACACACAGAGCAGAATGTTCTCCATCAGACAGCTCATCAGCGACTCAGTGAACCTTACTCTGAGCAACAAGGTGCGCCGGAGGCTGTCCAGGGACAGGTAGCCAAGGAGGTTCTGCAGCACTGCCGTCTGCAAGGAAAACCACAACTCCTGCTTCAACTGGGCATAGAGCTGTCATCTAGCAATGACAAGTGCCTGGTTTTATCTACTACATTAAACTTCATTCTGAGGGACTGGTTGACAGCATTCAGAGACAGAAAAGTAAGCAAATTTTAAAAAACAAGCAAACACACATATGCAGTTGCTGATGAAATACATGGAAAACCATGACAGAAATATGGTACAGTATTTTTACCAACAAAACCAGCACAGTCCCAGGCAAACGTAGAACTCACGAAGTCTAAAGAACGTCTCTCACAACAGGCACACAAGCCCCTTCCAAGTTCCGAACACCCTGTGACAAACTTAGGTGCACAGGAAAAAACCCAACAGTCCTTGTCTCAGGTTTTGATCCAATTCTTATCCCTGAGGGTAGGTCATGGCTGTTTCAGTCTCCTCTTTCAGATTCTAAGATAACTGAATGCCTTCAGCTCCCCAGAATTCTGAAACTCTGTCCAAATAACCACTTGGTTCCAGAGGAGTACAGTAATTCTGCTAATCACCATTAACCCTGAGAGAGCACATGAATCTCATGATTTCAAAGCTACTGTTCACCCTTCCCTCTCTGTTACACTCTGCTGTCAGTGAACAGCTGCACAAATGTGGGGAGACTGAGGGCTCATTTTGGAATGAAGAGTTAAACCTTACTCAGGAAGAGTAAGAGCTCAGCTAAAAACCACACTGGCACTGGGGAAAACCCGGCACTACTACACCTCTATTCCCCACAGAGTCCTCACCGTGTGGCCATACTGCAAGAGCAGCATCTTCTGTGTCACCACAAACTGAGCCTTCTTGTTCTTCACAACCAGGTTCCCCAGCAATCTGGACAAGACATCTGCCCTAAAAAGACAACAACAAGACATCAGGAATCCACGTTATTGCTGTCATGCTACTTCTAATCATAGGAAAATCTGGGAGTAGCTATTTGCAACCAAGTCTCTAGAATACCTCTAAACTCAGACAATGAGCCAGAAAGGGCAAAGAATATTTTCACTCGTTTTTCCACTGCATGTCATGACGTAGATAGCTAAGAAATGGTGTAGGTTCTCCCTGAGAGGCAACAACTTTAACTACTTTATCCCTTGAGTCTTTTAGGAAATGGCAGTGTAAAAACCACCTACACAAACACAGCACCTTTCACAGACCGATTCTGCAAGTATTTGTGACAATTCCTGCCTTTGCTGTGGATCAGGGAGAAAGCAGAGTTCTTACCCGGGTGCTCCCTGCACAAAACCAAGGACCACTGCTTCCATCCAGCGGTCTGGCACACATTCCACCAACCGCCAGCATATCCTCTGCCAGATACAGTCTGACTTGGTGAGGTCCGTCAAGTGGGGCATCAAAACTCCCAGAATTTCCTCTGAAGCAGAAGAGAAAACAGTAAATACCCCAGATGGGCAGGACTGGTGCAACGGCATCTGAGACTGACCTGAGAATTTCAAGATCTTCACAACATGAAAAAATACAACATACAGTTTGCAGTTCTAAATTGCTCCCGTAGTAGAAATCAGAATAGAATCATGGATTCATTTAGGTTGGAGAGGCTCTCTAAGACCATCGAGCCCAACTATAATCCACCACTGCCAAGGCCAACACTAAACCATGTCCCCAAGTGCCACATCCACACAGTTTTTAAATTCCTCCAGGGATTTAATGACTCCACCACCACCCTGGGCAGCCCGTTCCAATGCCTAACCATCCCTTCCATAAAGAAGTTTCCCTTAATATCCAATCTAAACCTCCCCTGGCACAACTTGAGGCCATTTCCTCTTGTCCTGTCCCTTGTTCCCTGGGAGCAGAGCCTGACCCCCACCTGGCTGCACCCTCCTGTCAGGGAGTTGTGGAGGGAGAAGGTTCCCCCTGAGCCTCCTTTTCTCCAAGCTGAGCCCCCCCAGCTGCTCCTCCTCAGACTTGTGCTTCAGACCCTTCCCCAGCACTATTGTTCCTCTTTGTTCATGCTCAAATAAGAACTGGAGAACTGACTGGTAACAACCACCCTAAGCAGCCTAAGGAACTGGCCAGCATTCCTCATCACAGCAAAGAGCCAGAAAATCTTTCTTCTTCTTCTTCCTCACCCCTGTTAACTACTGCATTCAGTGGCTTTGAAGTCCTAAGCAAAGCCAGACCGATGGCTGCTCCCACAAGAGGGCTACTGCATGTGGGCAGGGACTTACACTGGTATTTACAACACTTTCGGACATGAAAAGCACTAAAAGAGCATTTAAGAGTCATGCCCCAAATGGCAGAATGCAAATCTGCCCATCCTGATTCTCATCCTGATGAGGATGTTCTCTCTATCAGTTTTTGAGAGAACAGGTCCCATTCATATGAACTGGCAGAAGAGCACCAACATATACCAGACGCAGCTAAGCAGCCTCAGAGAGCAGAGGGCAGCCTGTGCAGCCCAACTCAGAACAGCTCCAAATTAACTCGTTGGTCTCCCACTCCTTCCACTGATCATCATCACGGTCATGCTCCCATGCTAATACACTAAAACACTTTCCCTGTCCCTAATAGAGCACAGTAAAACACTCACTTTGCCTTCCGTGAACACACACCTTCCCCAGGACATGAGAAACAAAAGAGATGGAGCAGTCCAAGCCATCTGGGATAAAAGAGACATGAGCTTTAACAAGTGTGTCACCAGCATCCTCCAACCAACCTTCAGGAGGAGGTGCAGAGACTTCCACAAGTGCTGTATCCCAAAAACACAGACTAACTTTTTCTCTTCAAGCACCTCCTCCTCCCTTCACTACCTGCCTTCAGGCACAAGCCAGCATTCAGTATTATTTGCAGTGACAGGCAGCAGGCTAAAGCAGCTCAGTCCCACTTTAATACGATGGTAGCAATGCCACTGGCTCATTCAGTACCACTCAAATCTCCCAAACAATTCCTTCAGCACACACCAAGCGACCACAACTAAGCTTAGCAACAGATGATGCTGTTTAATTGCTGGGAGGATTGCTGCTGCCTTCTAAAAGGCCTCAGCTATCTTCCTTATTCCTGGGACTTTATGCTTTTAGGATAGCCTGAAGGAGGAATGTGAGGCTCTGCAACACTCATCATCTGTATTTCAAGCAGCGGCGATGGGGTCCATGCACAAAACACTTCTTCAGAAAAGGCAACCCTACAGTACAGTCATCCTGCAGCCTTACCCCGCAGAGAGCTGGAGATCTTCTGCAGCACCTGGAGAACTGCACTACCCAGAAGAGGGAAGTAGGTCTGTGGGAAGAACACTGGTGGGTTTTTCCCCTGGAGTTTATTGCTCACATGCTCGGGCAAACACACGATCTTGTTGAGCAGGGCATCCTGTAGCTCCGGGCAGCCCGCCTGTGCTTGCTGCTGACAGACCTCCCACAGTAACGCTGACACCCGGCCCTCCTGCAGGAACTGCTCCAGGACCCCAACGACCTCCCTCGGGTCAAGGCCAGGGCTGGAAGAAAATAACTTTAAGTTCCTGCCTCTTATAAATGGTAAAAATAGGATGTGCGTGCTATTGCTTTTCTGTTATGGTATCACCACTGAAACGCCGCTGCTCTGTTACACTGGATTAAAAAAAAAAAATCAAATTAAAGCGATGTTATCTCTTTGTATCTGCAGTTTCCTCGGCTCCAAACATTCAGGACCTTCAACAACCACGACTGAAAGAGCTCTGTGACTCTGCGGGACGCACAGCATCGTGTGGGGTCTGAAGNACGGCCTCCCGCAGGACGGACTCCAGCCCCGGGCCCAAGGCGATTCCCGGCCCCGGCGGCGCCACTGCCGCCGCCATAGCACTGAGGGAAGCGCGCGGCGGCCCCGCTTCCGGCCGCCCTGGGCGGCAGCCAATGAGCGGCGCCAGCCCGCGGAAGGGGAGACGCAAGCACCGCCCCCTTAAAGGGGCAGCGGCCCCGCGCCGCCCGGCACCGCGCGCTTTCTCCCGCATCCCCCCTTGCGCACAGCAACGCAGCGAGGCAGGACGGCTGTTCTCAACCCTACTGCTTTATTCAGTAACTGCTTGTCCTACACAAGTACAAACACAACATGGCCCAAAAGGATACAAAGTTATACAAAACAACAACAAAAAAAATCTGTATAGTATTGACTGTACAACAGGTGGTAAATTCTTTGCTTTTCCCTGTGTGAACCCCAGTTAATCCAGCCAGCATCATGGCTTCAAGCCTCCCTCTCTGCCTTGCAGTTTCCAGGGGATTGATGCTCAGTCGCTCATTTGGGATTTGTAAAAGCACTCACACTGTTTCACTGTGGGTTGAGTAGGAAGTCTTTACCAATGTCCTCAACGAAAAGGTGAAAGAAATCACCTAAGGGGGCAGCTACAGAACGCTTAGGATTTCCAGCTTCTTCTCTATAGTGTCATGTTCACTGGGCTAGACCATTGTTTCTGTGGTGATTGCCTGGTGTAAGCATTACAGAAGAGCTTACTCTGCAGAAACTAATCATCATGGGGAACTGGAATAAAGCAACAATTCTGTACTGAATTAAGCCTCAGGCAGGTCTGGGCTCCNGCACCCCCCGCCCGCCAGCGCGGCGGGCCCCCGCCCGCCTGCCCCGGGGAGCCGGACTGACCCCGCGGAGCCGAGGGCCTCCAGCAAGACGCAGAGGACAAGGCCGGGAGGACCTTCCAGGAAGCAGCGCTGCCACACGCCCTCGGGCCGCGCCGCGCCAGGCGCCCGGGCCAGGCTGCGCAGGAAGGCGCCGAACAGTGCCCGCTCCCGCTCCCCGAGGGCGGCTGGACCGCCCGCCNAAACAACAACAAAAAAAATCTGTATAGTATTGACTGTACAACAGGTGGTAAATTCTTTGCTTTTCCCTGTGTGAACCCCAGTTAATCCAGCCAGCATCATGGCTTCAAGCCTCCCTCTCTGCCTTGCAGTTTCCAGGGGATTGATGCTCAGTCGCTCATTTGGGATTTGTAAAAGCACTCACACTGTTTCACTGTGGGTTGAGTAGGAAGTCTTTACCAATGTCCTCAACGAAAAGGTGAAAGAAATCACCTAAGGGGGCAGCTACAGAACACTTAGGATTTCCAGCTTCTTCTCTATAGTGTCATGTTCACTGGGCTAGACCATTGTTTCTGTGGTGATTGCCTGGTGTAAGCATTACAGAAGAGCTTACTCTGCAGAAACTAATCATCATGGGGAACTGGAATAAAGCAACAATTCTGTACTGAATTAAGTCTCAGGCAGGTCTGGGCTCCAGCTGCCCTGAAAAATCCTGTGCTGGCACCTGGAGATCAAGGTATGTGGCTCACTGCCTTACTCACTGGGGTTCTAACTAGCTGAAGATTTACATGCTGGTCTGTACAGCGTGCTAAGCGTTTACAATCACCAAGCAGCAGCTGCTAACTGGAGAAAGAGAGGCTGAAACATCTTTCCTTCCCTCTATCTGGAAAAGATGTTTTTGCAGCCTTTAAAATCAAAGCCATTTTAAAATAATTTCAATTCAATGCCAGGAATCCAGAAGCCTCACAGCAAAGGTTACTGGCCAGGAACTGCTGCTCTCTCCTCTTACGTTGCCTTCACTGCCAGGATTATCTCTCACTCCTCCTCACCCAGACTCATTATAAAAAAAAGGTACAACATTCCATCTGACGGGATTTAAGTTAAAAAGTAAAAAGCTGTCCAGTCCTTTTGCTTTATCTTGAGGAGTTTGAGCTGGAGCGGCTGCGATGGCGCCTTCGTCCGGGAGACCTGGATCGGGATCGCCGGCGAACAGGGGATCTGCGCCGAGGAGAGCGGGACCTGGCAGGGAAGGAGCAGAAAGCCTCCGTTATGAGACAAGCAACAGGTGCGAGTAATTGGTCACAGCTCAACTACCAACTTTTTAAAAACAGTTCCCTGCATCCTGCCAAAATCCCTCACACACCATGGGAAAAGACCTTCAGCAAAACAGACAGCTCCAGAGAGGACTGACTACACAGCAGGAGTATTCTGGCTATCCTGCCTCTGCTTCAGGAACCAGAAAAAATGATCAATACCTGAACAACAGACAAAAAACTTATCTTCTTCCTCAAGGAATATGAGCTCAGATCCTACATCAGATCCTCCTTCACCTGAAGTCATCTTTGATTCCTGAAAGAGTGATAATCAGGGCAGGGATTTATCCAATCCCTTTCAAATTACAAGGAAGCTCCTTAGAGGAAACTTACTCAAGAAGTGGTTTAACTTCAAGCTTCTCAGTATTACAATCAACAGTCATAGCAGTACAGCTACTGCTATGACACAGAGGTTCCAGGCACAGAATACTAACAGAGCTGTAATAGGATAGTAGAGGTTGGAGTAGGAAAGATAAAGGAGGAGGGAATGGCAAACCTGCATCTGTGAGACTTCAGCAAAAGGGGTGTTTAGAGGAGGACCAAGAAGTCTCCTGGATCTTGTGCCACAGTAACTACTGCTCATTTTTAAACACGTGGCTCAAAGCTGTCCAGCAATCAAGTTACTACTGACAAGTAAGACATTCTGAAAACACGTAAACACTGAAGACTCAGAACAACTTATCTGAGCCCAATCAGGCAGCCCCAAGTCGCACAACTGTCAGACCACACCTTGGGGCCAGCGTACTCCACTCACCTGACACAGGACTGCTTTTTGGTCATGTGCCCATTCAGAAATAAGGGAGGGAGGTACAAAGGCTTCTGAAAAACAAGAAGCTGGCACAGCCACAAGTGTTCTATCAGCTAGAGTCTGTTCCCACTTCACCGTGAAGCCTTTATGCAGAAGGGGCTCCAGGGAACAGGCTGGGAAGGACGTGACCTTTCCTGGAGACTGTGCTCAGGGTGCAGACCAGAGCAGGCACCTGGAGCTAAGGAGTTAGGAACTGCAACCCAGGTTGAACCGACACCCAAAATGTGTCACTGTCACTTGGCGAGGGAAAGTCAAGTCCAACAGGGTTGTCCCCATGTCAAGTCTTTCAGCGATACTGAGTTGCTACTGAGAAAGACAAGCATTGTCCCAGCTCTCACCTCCTCCTCATGCGAGGGGGTGACCTGCGCCACATCGGTGGCGGTGGCAGCATCCTCCTGGGGGGGCTGAAGCGTCTGGGAGGTGGTCGAGGACGTGGTGCCAGCACAGCTGTGGCCGTGATCTCCTGACCGTCAATCTGGCCTTTTTAGGGAATCATAGAAACAGGGAGAAGTAAGTACTTTTCAACACTAATATAAACACATCATGTTACTGCAACTCACAGCTTTGTCACAAGCAACTGAAGTGGAATCAGCCCACAGTGCTATCTTCACACTCTGCTCAGGGGCTATTCTGACAAAGTCCACACACCTACTACACTTCTTACTCTAATCCCACCAAACTGCAGTTCAGATGTTAACCTGGAAAAGTTTTCATATAAGCTTAAAATAATTTTATCACTGTTTTGAAAAAAAATTAGTTTTAATAGGTCTGCGATTTTTTGGATCTGTCCTCAACCTCACAAAAGCCATTTGGGCTGAAAACTGGCAGTATTTTAGATCAGTTCACCAAAGACATCCCTACCACTCTAACTCATTTTCTGATCAAATCCATCCGCTCTGATGATTTTTAAAAGCCCCCAGGCTCCTTGCAGATCAGTACCTACCTCCATCCATGTGTTTCAGGGCTTTCTCAGCATCATCTGGGTTCTCAAACTCCACATAAGCATAACCTTTGGAGAGGTGTGGGTTTAGCCTGTCAACTGGCATGTCAATCATTTTAATCTTTCCGTACGTGGAAAAAATTTCCATGATGTGATCCTGCAGAGAGAGAGAGAGCAAGCCTTATGGACACAGACCACACTCACTGGCCAGGTCTGACTAGCACAAAGCAGTAAATGCACAGCGCATCATTTTTTCAGCAGCCTAAACCTTTTACCCCTGAAGACCTTTAACCTACATTCTAGCAAAGAAAACTCAACCCAGCCCAGCTCTCTGCAGATCCTTTATCAAGAACTGCCAGATATCCTTTATATCTCCAAGGTAATTTCAGCTGTTGTCCCAAATTCTATAGTTTTCTTCCCAGTAAAGCAGGATATAAGGTCTGGAATACTGACAAAACAGGCAGACCTCTTAAGCACCACAGTGTCTCAGAAGCCTTCATGGTATTTGACTCAGTAAAATCCTACCAAAATTCTCCTCACTGATCAATCTGGACACAAAGAAACAATTTCCAACAGTAACACCGTGGCAACTCTCTAGTAACCAAGAAGTCTGGAGAGTTTTGAAAGAGCAACTCACACATTCTCACAGAAGAACATGATTGCTTGACTGCAGGGGAACATGACATTATTACCTTGGTCACGTTTCTAGTGAGCCTTCCAACGTGCACTTTTGTGGGTCTGGGTGATGGGCTCCGTCTCTTCCGCTCCTTTTCATCTCTCTTGGGTGGTTTGGACCTGATTCGGACAACAGAAAACATCTACAGTTTTCAAGGAACATGCAGGACAAAATCAAGAAGCCAGTCATTATCTATCACATGATTAAAAATACCATTTTTATTGATGGGCATCTTTTCCCTGAAGAAGTTACAGTGTTGGGGTGGTGGTGAGGGTGTTCCACTCAAAAACACCTCAGGATTTGCATTTGTCTTGTCTCCTTTTGCTTTAGAACCTTTTGAAATCTGAGGACCTTTTTTTGCAACTTTTCAACTTCACTGCAACTAGGGTAACAAGCACAGAATTTAGCAAGCACTTCTGTGGAGTTGTGGTCATAGTTAAAGCACTTCCCAGTTGTTAACACAAAAACATTCTTTGCCTCAACAACTGAAGAGGCAAAATAAGGCCATAAACACCACAGCATGCCACAACCAGGCAAATTAATGGATTCAATTATTTGTGTTTCTGTATCTTCAGTTCACTACAGAGGTCCAAAAATGTTAAAAAATCTATTTAAAATTAGCTGCATAGCATGCCTTTGCAGTTAAAAAAAATCTGGAATGAAACTTTAATCTCTAAAAAAATCAGTACATAGAAAATTTATATTAATGCTTCTTCCTAATCTTAAAGTCCATAAATTGAGTGACAGACTAAAAACCCCACACTGCCTTAAGCAGATTTTTATCAGCCTTCATCACCTTACACAAAGGGAAAACTGTACAGACATTAAGATAGTTTGATTCCCACATCACCCTTACAGGGGCTTCCTTTGCCCTCCTTCCTATTTCATTTTTTAATAAGTAAGAATATAAATATACATATATACGTACATATCCTGGTTTTAGCCCTGACTTTTCTGTTAGTCACGGTTGTAGCTTACAGGAACTGAACAGCTTTACTCTGATCTAGGCCCATACTACTAAGGAAACACTGATTAAAACCACCTCTAAAAACTATAATATTTAATATCTTTACACTCTTTAAAATTAAGTTTTTAATCTCTATTCCTACAGGGCATATGATTGGGTTCTAAGGAAATGGAGCACAGCCATTCTAACAAAATTCAGATCTCTGAGTTATGGAGAAAATAAATTGTCTTCAGAGAACAATCTGTTCTGATCACAATCTTGTATTCTACATGGAATTAACTTGGCATCTGGCAATTCCTAGAAGACAAATAAAACTCACTTGGAGCGGGACCGTCTCCTGTTGTCATGTCTCCGTCGAGAGGGACTGGGAGATCCAGAAGAGCTGCTGGAACTGGAACTGCGTGAGGTGCTGGAGCTCCCAGAGCGGCTCGAGGCAGAAGAGGAACTTGAGCCACTGCTAGAACCAGTGCTGGAACTGGACCCTGAGCTGGAAGTTGAGCTGGAACGGGATCTGTTTAAAGGGGGAGAAGAATAAAAATTAGGGAAATACCCAGAAAAACAATGACTGAGAAACTTCTGACAACTACAGAGAGAGTAACTGTGACTGAGGCTCCATAGCTCACCAGACAGCCAAAGAAATTCATACCTGAAATAGAAACCCTCTTAAGTTAGACAAAATTGCACTGTGACTAACACAACACAAGCTTTCAACAGGCCCACGACTAGCAAAAATAAAGCTGATTTCTGAAAATGCTGTCATTTGTTACTCCCCATAAAAGCACCCACCTGGTACTGCTGCTCCCACTGGAAGCACTGCGTCTTTTGCGTGTCTTATCCCGACCACGATCCTTTTCACCTGATTCCTTAGTGGCTGCTTTATCCTTGGACCGGTCCTTCGATTTCTCTTCAGACCTGTCCTTGCGCTTGGTTGGTGAGGGAGCCCTTCAATAACAAATTGCAGAAGGCACTGCTTAATTCAGAAAAACATAGACAACAAAAGCCCCACACCCAAATAAAGAATAGAACAGCAGCACAAAACACTGAACTTTGAATAGAACTCAGGATCACCACAACTGCGGAGTTAAAGCATTAGGCAATTAGACATTTTAGAAAAAGGGAAATATTTCACATTATAGAGCAGCTTGGAGGAAGACAGCCACAGCACACAGAAATTCACTCAGAAAGAGGAATTTCCAATTCCTCACCCTCACTGGGAGAGCCTAAGCACCCTATAACACCCCAGTTTTGTTAAGCCTAGAAAATTCGGACAGCATGATTACCTAGTGCTGGAAGTTTTATCATTCTGAGTTCTAGAAAACTCTTCTTTTTCAATCCTGGTAACTCCTTTTCCCTTTCAGAGGCATCCAAAGCAGCAGTGAATGGGCCCCACATCTCAAATCTAACTCCTCGATTCAGAGAACCAAATTGAGCACAATAAACCCCAAAGAACAGCCTAGTTACAAGATAAAGAGGTTCACAAAGAAATTAAGTTAGGCATGAAACAGCAAACCTGCTCACAACACACTGGACATTCACTGCGTTCTCCATCCGAGTCACCATCCTGTCAGACGTGTTAGCAGCGGCTCTCACCAACACTACAGGCCTCACCTTACAGTCTGCACTGCTGTTTCACATTCACAGAAGTACAAAACACCTTATTTATCCAACCAAAAATATGGCAGACAGAAGACATCCATTTCCTCTGCAAGATGCACAAGCAGCTCATGCCTCTCAACATAGACCTGGCTCCAGAGGAGCAAGCACTATCTTTCTCCAAAACCAGTTTGTACCATGGAGTACACATTTGTCGGAAAGGAAGGGCTGTTGAGAATAAACCCTCACTGAATTACAGCTGCTTCCAGCCTCAACAAGCTGCTCCCAAAGCCCTGTAAGCCTTGGTAAGACCACGTGAAAGGGCCGAGATTGCTGCACTACTGCCACAGCAGCTCTCACTTCAACTTCTCAGCACAAAGTCTAAACTGGATTCTGACCTTACCTACCCTCCCTCTTTGCTCTAGATCCAAAAGGAAACAAATTTAACACTTCTCTATTTAGCACTGAAATGCTGGGCATTAGTTGACTTCCAGCTGTTTGCCATGTGAGGGCTGCATCCATCACAAAATCTGCAACATCTATAAACGTGTTGGTTGAATTTTGATTATTCCATGGGGATTGTTTAACACCTGCACTACAAACCTGCCTCCAACATTTTAATAACCTCTAAAGCAGTGTGACACCCTCAACTACCAAGGAATGAAACATTCAGGGAGTGAAAGCATGAGCAGAAGTGTGTTGGAGCTGCCAGCCTTATCTGCAGTGGCACTGAATATGCACAGTAATGCAGGATGTTGGAAACATCTCCATCCCCACATGCATCACAGGCAAACTCAGTGAACAAGAAAATACCTGTCCAGCTCACAGCATCCAACAATCTTATTGCTTCTGTGCTTCTGGTAAGCAATTACTTTATTCTCTGAATTGCAATTAAATTTATGGTTGGGAAGATTACTTCTGAACAGCCAAATTGGCTTTCCTGATTTTCAGCTTCAGAGTTTTCCCTAATATACCAGCTGCAAGAAGTAACACAAATGAATATTCACAAACCCAGCTCCCTGCAGAAACCAAGAAACATCCATGGCCTTTCTGCATGGAGGACAGGAAACCCACACCACAGACGTACCACCGGCAGAGCTTGCTGGGAGAGGAAGTGTCTCCTCTAGCACCAGTGGCAGGAAGAAAGCAGTCCATGGACTGTCCCATGGGTGTTGCAAAGGGAGCCAAGACAAGCAAAGCTGTGTATGTCACTCAGCTTTAGGACATTTCTATCCAGCTCTGTGCCTCTCTAGTGCAAGGTATGAGGGGGCTGCAGTTCAGGAGTTGAAAGCCACTGCATGAGCCCAGCTGGGCAGTACAGAACAGACAGGTTCCTGGTTTCACAAGGCCAGAAAACTTAAGATTTTCCTTTCATAAAATCACAGAATCACAGACTGGTTTGGGATGGCATGAACCTCAAAGCTCATCACTTTCCAACCCCCCAGCCATGGGCAGGGCTTCTCTGAGCAACCTGTGCCAGGGCCTCACCACCTTCACAGGGAAGAATTTCTTTCTAATTGCTCATGTAAACCTGCCCTCTGTCAGCAGGAAGCCATTCCCCCTTGTCCTGGCACTCCAGGCCCTTGCAAAACGTCTTTCTCCATCTTTCCTGTGGGTTCATTTCAGGTACTGGAAGGCTGCAATTAGGTCACCCCAGAGCCCAATTTTCCTTCTTCTAAATATCCCATAGCCAGGTTTGCGTTATCTCCACCTAGGCATCAGCTCCTCCGGCACCTGTGGACTATCAGAGTCATGATGTTGTCAGCATACAAAACTATCTGTTAGTGCCCAAGAGTCGGATCTGGTTTCACCCCTTCTGGGAGAAGGGAAGAGGGAACATGGATAAAAACCAGCATGTTTGCTGTTACCAAGCCTGCCGCCGAAGCAGGAAATAGAATCACAGAATCAATTACATTGGAACAAACCTCTGAGGCCATCAATTCCAACCTCTGACCCAACACCACCATGTCAACTAGACTAAAGCACTCAGTGCCACATCCAGTCTTTCCATGAACACCTCCAGGGACAGTGACTCCACAACCTCCCTGGGCATCCCCTTCCCAAACCCAATCACCCTTTCTGTGAAGAAATTCTTCCTAATGTCCAACCTAAACCTCCCCAGTGCATCTTACAACTGAGTCCTCTTGTCCTATTGCCCACTGCCTGGGAGAAGACCCTAACCCTCACCCAGCTACAATCTCCCTCCAGGTTTCACTGCTTACTGCTCCTTGGGACAGGCGCTCACCAAGCAGATTAGCCACATGGCTTTTGAACATTCAGCAAATGATGCTGTATTTAAGCAGCCTCCAAACTAACCAGTAGTTTTACTCCACTAAAATATATGTTCCTTTCTCAGGAATGCCACTGGCCGAGCTCACTTCAGTAGGAAACCTCACCCTAACCTGTGGGCATTTTCACCTGCACAGGTTCAGGCATTCACTGGAAAACACAGAAAGAATATATCACAGTCCTCACACAAGGCTGTACAACAATGCATTTCTAAGCGACATGCTTCTTGCCTACGATCAAAAACTTCTCACTCTCTAACAAATAACTGGTTTAGCGGCACCCACCCCAAACCAAAAAGTCTAAGAGCGATCTACACGAACCAAACGTCCATCTCATACACTGCTTTAGAGACAGAATCTGCACGCTTAGAGCTGCAGTTCTGTGGCAAAATAAGCAAACTCGTTCGCCCCCGGGCTTCCCGTATGGCTATAGGCGAATCCTTCACTGGCAGTTTGCTTCAGGTCTTCAGCTGCAAACCGGCAGAAGAATTCCTGGTGTGAGAAGCGTTCGGCGCCCGGCACTTCTCTGCCCACTACGGCCGCTCGGCCCAGTTCCGGGGCCGGCGAGGCGCGAGGCAGCCAGATCCGCACGCCGTGAGCCCGGTACAGCGCCCGTGGGGCAGGAGCCACGAGATCAGCACAGCAACCCGCCCCTCGGTCCCGCACAGCGCTCCTCCCGCCGGCCCGGCCGCGGCAGCGCCGAGACCCGGGCCCGGCTCCCCGACAATCTCCGGCCGGCCCCGCCCCGGCCCTCCCCTCCCCGCCCCC
>VZTH01003419.1:153694-172993 GCA_013397815.1 Aleadryas rufinucha | reverse complement strand
GCCTGGCTTCACTACCATCTAGTCTCATGTTGTGTGCCACAGTATCCCAGCACTGGAGCAGGCAGCTCACAAGGTGCTCTCCTGAGTGGCAGGTGAAATATTTTTTCATGTTTTGCAGGTCACCTCAGTTAGGTATCAGGTGATTCTCCCTGGCCCTGCTTCTTCCTCCTGTTCTGAGGGCCCTGTTTCTTCTTCATCCTTCACTATGTGAACTAATTTTGCCTTGGATTTCTTCTTCTCGAGAGGGGCACCTTCTACCGGCATGAGTTGTTCATCTGGTTCAGCTGCAGTTTGAGTGGCCATAGTGCCTGCTGGTCTGTTTTCCTTCTCCTCCCCCTGAGGGTGCTGTCTAGTACAGAGAAGTGTCCAACAAACAGTAAGGCCCAGCAATAAATTGCTCCTCTCTGGAATTGCCACAGCATTCTCCTTGCAAGTATTCTGTCACTTTATCNTGGCCATAGTGCCTGCTGGTCTGTTTTCCTTCTCCTCCCCCTGAGGGTGCTGTCTAGTACAGAGAAGTGTCCAACAAACAGTAAGGCCCAGCAATAAATTGCTCCTCTCTGGAATTGCCACAGCATTCTCCTTGCAAGTATTCTGTCACTTTATCAGGGTCCTGTAGTTGTTCAGGGGTGAACTTCCAAGCCATTGGAGTAGATAATTTCTCCAGCAACTGGGCCTTTTTCTCCCACATTCCATGCCACTCATAACTATCCACCATCAGGGCAGATCTCTGAATGACCTTCCTATAAATGTCTGTCCTGACTCTAACCATGGTGTGGACTGCACTGAGGAAACCTGGCAGACTTAGCAACAACAACATACTTTCCTTAATATCCAAAAGGAATTCAAAATTCTCCAAAGCTGTTGTAACAGGCCTGAAGAAAGAAAAGGGGGTAAAAAGCCGGGGAAAATCATGTTCCCCCACAGGCTGGGTCCAGTAGTTAATGAATTGCCAGTGGTAGGAGCTCTCAAGGGCAGGAGAGCAACTCTGAATACACATCCCAAATGACCCTGTTTGCCCTTGATGTTATCATGCCATAAATTGATATAACAAAGTACATCAACAAAGCAATCCTGATCCCTCTCTCTGCTCTGAAAAAGAGCACCATGGTGGGCACCTACTGCATATAGTGAAACATGTACAGGGTTAGATACCACAAACACATGAAAAGACTGAGCAACATTGTAACCAGAGGGCTCCACAGCTAATACACAAATGCTTAGATCAAAATTGTTTCCAACCCATTCTGAACAGATCTGTTGTTATCTGAACACTTTGTGCCTCACATTGGGTGCCAATTAAAAACTGTCATGATTTAAGCCCAGATGGAATTTAAACTCCCCACAGCTCCTCCCCTTCCCCACCCCCTCCAGTGAGAGAGAGGGAGAAAAAAGGCAGAGATTATGGGTTGTCTTTCTTCAATTGTGGAGACCAGAATCAAACACAATATTCCTCACTAGAGCCCAGTAGAGGGGCAGGATCACCTCCCTTGATCTCACTCTTCTGGATGCACGCCAGGATACCATTGGCATTCCTGGCTGCAAGGGCACTGCTGGCTTATGGTCAGCTTGTCATTCACCACTATCCTGAGGTCCTCCTCCACAGAGCTGCTCTCCAGCAGGTCAGCCTCCAACCTGTGCTGGTACTTGGGGTTATTTGTCCCCAGGTACAGGACCCTACATTTGCCTTTGTTGAACTTGATTAGGTTTCTCCCCACCCAACTCTGCAGCCTATCAAGGTCCCATTGAATGGCGGTACAGCCTTCAGGTCTATCGGCCACTCCTCTTAGTTTCATGTGATTGGCAAACTTGCTAAGGATGCATTCTATTCCTTCATCCAGGTCATTGATAAACAAACTGAATAAGACTGAGCCCAGTATTGGTCTTGGGGAATGCCATTGACTACAAGCCTCCAACTGGATTCTGCTCCACTGGGCATGACACTCTGATCTGTGCCATTCATCCAGTCCTTGATCCACCTCACAGTCCATTCCTTTGACCTGCATTTTGCGAGCTTACCTGTAAGAATGGGAGACAGTGTAAAAACCCTTGCTGAAATCAAGATAGACAACATCCACCGCTTTCTCCTTGTCAACCCATCCTACCACACCCGATGATCTACACTCTCTATTGGGATAAAACAGCTGACAATTTAACCTGTATCTATTGCCAGCAGGAGACCAGAATATCAAGTCTCTTCCAGAGCTGCATGTTTCTATTTAGCATGAAAATAAAAGCCTCTGACAAGAGTAGAGAGAATCTTCAGTTTACAAGAAAATCAGTGCTTTAGAAGATGCCTGACTTCCTTAACAGAAAATAGAGTAATAGGCAGCTTCTCAAACTTCTTAGTAGGATATTTTTTTAACACCATACTTTGTGCATTTTTGTCATGCATTGCCAACATGCCATATGCTTATAACACATGGTAAAAGCATGGGTAAGAAAATGTAATTGTGACATGTAAAGACAACTCTGTATTCGTAATACTTCTGAGCTAAAATACACTTGTGCATTTGTTATATAAGTTTAGAGGACTTTTTTATCAAACTCTTTGGATGTGCACCACTGAAAGGGATAACGTACCTCAAACTTAGCAGATTCCATAGAAGGAGAACAAGGACTGGATCAGATGGTATCAGCCAGGGTTTCAAGGCTGTAGTCCATAGTTTGCTACTGATTTTCAGAAGTTAAAAGCTTTTCACTTGAGTGTCCTGTTGTAAATTTACTACACTGGAAAATCAGGTGTAACTGATTGTTTCTAAAATGTTTCAAAATTACATGCACATACAAAAGAACTGAAGTGCTGTATATACGATTTCATTGTGTAATGGCCAGCTTAGGCCATTCTATTCTATGTTTTTCTATATGTAAAGACTAGCAGCTCTTATCTCAAAGAGTTTATACCTTGAAGAGATAATGAAGAAAATTATTGGTAGAGAAAAGAAGCTAATGAGTGATAAAGAAGATTTACCTAAGGTGAGTCACACAACACACAGTGACAGATTTGGAATAAAATCCAGGCTTCCTGCATTCCAGACCAGTTTCAGACTTACTAGATCTTGCTGTCTTCAGCTACCACTGTTACTCATCTCCCTGGAGAGATGAGGAGCCTAGCAGCTGTCCTCACATACTGGCATATGGGGCAGACTCCTCTTCAGAAGTTGCTGCAGGAGTTTGTCTTTCCAAACATGCCACCGATAAAACCAACTGCATTTGAGAAAAGTAGGCAATAGAAGAAAATGAATGAGAAATTGCAGTTAGGGACCTTAACCTACTGACTCATTTAGGAACATGGGCTCCATCTGTGACTGAGCAGAGAGAGAGGCTCTTTCACAGAGATATTCAGTGAAAGAACGTAGCTAAGATGCCTGAGTCAGGCCAGTCTCACAGGTATACATATTTATAAGTGGACATTGAGGCTTGGAAATTATTTCAATAGTTGATTGAAAAACATTTTATTACTTATTCTCACTAAAAACACTATTATGATTGCAGAATTTCCTGCCACCAAACAATATGCAGACTTCTCAGAGATTATGTGTATGATACAGTTTAATCAGAAACACTCAGGCACAAGACACTGCAAACCCAGTGTTAGCCTGTTCCTGGTCTCTTCCTTTGCCTCCTTTCTCTCAGCAGCCCACTGGGCTTATCAAAAACTAAGAGAAGAGAGAAGGAAAGGCTATACTTAATTTATCATCCCTTCAAACTTATAGCCCAAGTGGTCCCTCAGTTCAGACAGATTTAATTTAATTCTTTCGTCTAACAACAGAAAACAAAGCCAAGGCCAACATATGATTTTGTTCATTTACCATGCCCCCAGAGGGCTCGTAATGGAGTTTACTAATACCTTGTTGGCAATGATAGTGAAATACTCCAGACTTTTACCTCCAGAGATTTCAGCATTCATGGTGACAGGAGTATAGATTAAAAAAAAAAATCACAGAACTGTCTTTACTATTTGCATTCCTGGCACAAAAGACATTCATTCACATGAAGTTTCAAGGCTTGCTTAGAGAGATTGCACTGAAACATCAAATATATGAATATGGTCTTCCCTGGCTGATGAGAAAGAAGATTTTGAAGAACTGGTGCTGCCCCCAGCCAAAATATATGTCTTTATCAGGAAGCGGTGTGTCCCATCCTCCTTTGAAGTGTGGGATAATGCAATCCACACTTAAGAAACTAATTTTCAGCATGTCAACCCCAGCTCCAGGTTTTCTCCACAGGGTGCCTTGCAGAAACAGTGGAAGGTGTACCTTTGTCCCACGAGGACATTATTTTTCTCCCTGCAGAATCTCCATATGTACATATTAACAAAATGTAAGGCAAAAAACCTCAGCCAACAGACATATACAGGTAACAAGGAAAACCCTCACCACACGTGGCCTTGCATTTTCTCCTGTGGTACCCACTACCTTAGGACAGTGTTGATTGAAGTGACGCTAGAGAAGCTGCATGTCTTATCAATGTTTGTAGAACTTTCTTGGACAGTTTTACATTACTTCATTTTTCAGTATTGACTTCTAATATTTCTGCTTGACATCTGTACATGTTGGCCAGTCCTTAACCATACTTCTGCCCTTTTTGACTGAGCACAGGGTAAATATACAATGTGGTCCTGTATACCAGAAACCACCAGCAAGACACAACATTGGAACATACATGGACAACAGACGCGTTGTGTGGATTCTAGACACTCCACACCAGGTGACTTGGTGAGGAGCAAATCTATTCTCAGTTCTTGACCCCTTCTATTGAAGGTGTTCAGCTCTCCTTTTATTTCTAACAAAACCATTCACATTTCCAGAAGGGAGATTGTAGTAACAGCTTTGTGTTTGGACCACTTTGGAGCTCACTTAAGTGGAAACCTCATCTGTGCAGAGCTAACAACATGGTGGTCGTGGTGGTGAAAATGTTTGAGAGCCTGAGAACTCAATTAACCCCAAAGCTATGCAACCTGATACAATTACTGACACACCTGATAGAATGAGAGTTTGGAGGAGAGCTGATAGGAGGTTGAAAAGAAGGGGCTAAGACTCCAGGGCCTGACCTTACTTCTTTTTGTTTTGTGTTGAGTACCCTCAGTCCTGCATTGTGCTCATCTCCTTGGTATAAGAAGTTCTGCCTCCACTCCAGGCACCTGGGCTTTGGAGTTTTAGGGTGCATTTGCCTAAAATTTCAAGAAGAGTGAGTTTCAGAAAGGTCATCTAGCATGGAAGACTTAGAAAGAAGGAGAGAGGCTTTTTGTCAGTGATGAGTTTTTTTGTGGGCCTTCCCTTCCCTTCCCTTCCCTTCATTGAAAATAGACTATTATGATACTAGTTAATAGCAAATGTAAGAACAAATTAAGTTAAGAAATTTAGAGATTGTTTAGACCATGAACAGATAAGGCTAAAATAAATTCTCAGTCTTCAGTACTGGTGCTAGGTCCAGTGCTCTGCTCTCTATGCAGATATTATCCTAATGCTCTCTTGGCCTCAAACTGCAGTATCAGTGTCATGAGGCTAACCAAAATGGATCCCTGAAAGTGACAGTGAGCCTGTCAGTCCTCTAGGAGAGCAGTGGGAACCTGCACCTGGTTGTGATACAACTTTCTAGGATTAAATCCCCCAGAACACCATGGAAGAGTGTATAATGAGAATTTTGCTCTTTTCATTTTGCTGTCAAATTCAAATCTGGATCCCTTCTGTTGTCAAGGTTTTTGAACCTTGAATTTTAATTTTGATGGATTTATCACCAACCACCCCTTGCACACAGTTGTTTCCATCTATTTCTGGACATACTGGCTGTGCTGGGATAGCAAACGGTAGGGGAAGGTATTATCTTAAATGAGCTACATGAAACAGATTTCTGTCCGTGTCCCCTCGGCATTTCTTGATAACAACACTGTCAACAGATCTAAACATTGTCAAGATGTGTGAAAAGAAGCTAAGTTTATGTCTGTGACTAGAACTTTTCAGAGAATGGGTTTCAAAAACTTTTCATGTTTTTATTTTTTCAACAAGCAGGCAAAATTTCCATAGAAAGCAGCTACTTTTTGTAAAAATTTTTTTTAGTCAGAACACCAGTTTTCTGTTGGAACAGTTTTGTTGGGAAAATGTTAACAGGCTCTTCTTGGTGATTTAGTGGTTTCAACATTTCATCACATAAATTTGCATGTCTGCTAATGGAAGACAGTTCAGCTTAAACCTTTAAGACTTCTAGTGGATGGTTGTGACCAAGTTTTCACCAATCCTCTGAATTTTTTACAATACTGATGACTCAGCCCTCAGCACATGCTCTGTGCAGTAAATATTTAGGTCAATGAGAGAACAACTTCATATATACAAGGCTAAAAGATGGTTTTACTCAAAGGACATTATTCTCTGCATGGCCTTGTAATGCTTTTGCACAAAGATGAAGTAGCACCATAGAATTTAACATCTTTGATACTAACACAAGTCTTTCACCCGAGCTTCCCCAGCATAAATTTTCCCCAGCAGTCTGTGTGTGCAAGAAACGAAGCAAAAGGAAAACACCACACACAATTTTCCTCTTGAGGAGAAGAAAGAACAAACATGTGACACGCATCAATTCTTACTCTAATGGAAGGTCCTCTGACACTGTAATGATGAACACAGTACCAGAGATTGAATAGAAGTTCTTCCGCTAAATTGTCAAGTTTTTATTGCTCTTTTTCTGGGATCATGTGAAAAAGAGATATATGGACCCCTGAATATAGGTCTCCAAGAAAAGCCTTTGTGTAACTAAGTAATAGATGACAATGTGTAAGTGCATACCACTGAAATTCTTAGCTTGTCCTTGTAGATAAAATATTACTGCTAACATACAAAAAGCAATTATTTATGTATTTTTATAGACATTCTTTATTACATAAACACATTCCACCTTATTGTATGCATTCTATATGCATTTCTTTAGTACATGTATTTCTGTGTGTCTGTGGCTCAAAGAGCTTTGGAACTTTTCTGCTTGTTGATTCATTCCAGGTTGTGGGCTTGATCCAATACTTAAGCAATGAATGTCACATTTCAGGGAAAAAGTGGTTTCTCTTCGCACAATTACTATCATACAGGGAAACTTCCCTTCCTGCAAGTGAATTACAGCTAACTTTGTCTGTTCTCTGCTCTTGTGTTCTAGATTTGCTGCTTGATCAAGTGCTTTCTGAGCAGCCTTGGCAATGGGATGGGGAAAGAGGAGTTGCTCTTGCCTGTAGGCAAGAGAAAGGAATGTAATTAAATACCTTTTAGTGAGCATAACATATTTGATAAGAATGGTTTTGATAGGCCAAGTCATGAATATTAAGGTGCTGAATTCAGTTGTACTAAACTTTTTTACGTTTTACCTCTGACTCCGGAAAGGCCTCCTGGGCACTTCTCCATCAAAGAACTCAACAGTTCATTTTCAAGAGGAAGGGTGGGTTTGAGGTCCATTAAACACAATGAAATTCCCTAAGGTATCACAATTACAAAACTACCTGGGCTAGGCAGAGTAACATTTTGTTGAGTCACTGGATTAGACTCTTTAAGTCAATGTGCTTATGTCCATTTATAAATCACTTTAATAAATAAGCAACATTCCAAATTGCAATTTACTATCTTTAGATAACTGGATAATTGCAGAATTCTTTACAGTATTTATATGAGGAAATTGGCAATTCATAAATGTTAAATTATACTGTTTCTGCATGTTTGCCAATTGCATAAAATTACTGAACTAAATTTTGCAGTCATCAGAGTAACATAGCTTAAGCTACAGTAAATTCTAAAATATAGCTATTCTGTGCAATGCAGCTTTACATACACTTATGTCAAATACTGTCGTGCTTTGAAGAGAGACTACTACCTGTTAAGTAGAACGGATACAGCCATGTCATAACTGCAGTGCACCAGAGGAACTTGCTCTGCTTCTCAGGGTTGTTAAAGATTTACTAATTAACTAATTGTTTTCAAATGGGTTCATATTCTTAGGAAAACTGCTTTTTGTGCTTGGTTTTGGACAACTAACTTCTCTCAGTTATTTTATAAAATATGCTCCTGTACTTAATTATTCTCTGTGACTATCTTTTTGTATTTACATAATTTGTTTAATTATCCAGGTTGGGTTCAAAATATCTGATGGGTTTTTTTAAAAAATTATTTCTTTTTTTATGTTGTTGTCATTGCTTTGGTTTGTGGGTTTTTTTTCCTGAATGTTGAACCAATGAATTCATAAGAGCCCAGAACTGTGGTTTTGCAGCAATTCTGAGTTTGGGGGTTTTTTATGCCAGAGGAAAAATAAATACATATCTTTATAATACAAATCTTAATGATCAAAGACCTGGATAGGCTGCTTTGGTATTCTTTGTTGATGTTACTTATGAAGCCACCTTCATTTCAAAACAGAAATATCTATTTTGTTTCTCAAGAGAGAGACTCCTTCTCCCCTGAAAAACAGAGGTGATGTCTTTCAGTCTTGGGTATTCCTTTCCACAGAATTTTCTCGTGGTTCTTTCCACACCTTAGAAGCTCTGAGTTCCTTTGACGATAAAAGGAGACAGAATGGAATTTTTTTTTGTTTCAATCTGACATTTTTTCTCACTTGAATGTGGTATCCAGATACACCAGTAATGAGCAGTGCAGCCCAGGCTGAGGCAACCGAGTCAGTATGTCGGCATATGGATTCCTCAAGCAATCTGGTGTGCAAATCTATTATTAAGCTAGGAAGCAGTACAGGGCACTTGACCCATCACTGTTTCATTGCTCAGAGATTGCTCTCTGGAACTGATGATCATGATCATCTTGAATTTCCTGCAATTCAGGCTGAGTTGGTAACTGCAGAAGTATTTTGTCCTATCCCACAAGCACCTTGTCATGTAACAATGCTTTTGAAGGTACAGTATTTGAATGTTGTGGGGTTTCTTTGGTTTTTTTTCTCTTGCATGTAACAAAATATAAGTTGCAGTCTCATTTCTTGAATACAAGCATACAGTTAAATTCTCAGGCAGACATTTATTAGCACTTTCCTTTGTAGCCATTTTCTAATCATTGTGCAGATTAAGTAATTCAGGATGAAAAAGTTACTGTAGTTTTTTAGCAAGTACCTCAGGCAATTTGCTGACATATATCAGTGCACTTGTCAAATGCTTTGACACAGATGTCTGTTTTTGGCAACTACAGAATTTGAATATCCTATCCTGTACATAGCTATTCATAGAGTCAATTCAGATCTGGTGTAGGTGGGTGCAACTTCATTGACTTCAACTCTGAGGCAGCCGCCTGTACTCAAGCTGAATTTAGGCTTAGAGGAGTGTGCCCAAGAACAGCCTGGAGAGCACTCAGAACGGTCCTCTAAGACCTATTGCTGTCTCTGCCTGTGTGGGAGATGTGTCACAGGTGTTCCTGGGCCATCACGGACAGCCATGGCAGTGATGGATGGCCTGGTCTCACCCTTCCCTTTCTCTTTAGGAGTGTTAATTTGGAGTCAGAGCCAGCCCTGGGGAGTGGTTCCATGCATGCTCTAGTGCCAGTCCTTACCCTCTGGCTATCACATTTCCTCCCCAGTTGGAGCTTGGAAGTTGGGATTCTGTGTTTCCCCTTATAGATGGTTTCTTTGGCCCCTGTAAATATCCCAAAGATGAAAAAGGTTCTTTATTCTCCCTCCAACCAGCCAGTCTAACTTGCTGCAGCTAAAAATCTCTAGGATTATCATTACTTGCTTGACAGAGCTTTTCGCTAGTTTTACAGTAGGCATTGAGAAGGAAGGTTTCTTTTGCGCCCTTGGAAGAGCAGCCACTCCAAACTGTCACTGTGATGGAGGTCCAGGCTGGGGGCAGAGAGGCTCTTTGTCACTTCAGTTGGCCCCAGTCACTTTGGGTACCCGCTAGAACTTCTACTCTGCTGCCTAAAAACCCTTCCAGGGAAAGTTTCACATTACAGAGAGGACAGCAAGGAAACCAGTGACAACAGGACCAGCCTTAATGTACCTGCTAATATTCTATAGGTCCGTGGAGGCTGGCACTGCCTCTGCAGCTGTTACTTCCCTACTCAGTCATCCTCCACACCCTGAAATACATTAGCATGACTGGAGGGGAGAAGGAGGGCATGGGTCTCTGGCATTGCTGATAATCACCTGTTCTGCTCTGTCCCAGTCCAGTGCTGTCAGCTTCCCTTCCCCTCTGTCTGGTATGAAGGGCCCAGTGAATGCATTGCAATTTGGAGCAAAACCCTAACATTGGCATGTTAATATTTCCAGACACTGGGATTTGCTAAATTTGTTTTATCGATGCTATGAGAGAAGAATAAAACCTTGTTGTAGATGTTTGTTTGCCGGCAGATAGAAACACAATTGCCATGGTAAATTTGGGATTGTCACTGCATATCATGTCTAGATTTGATTTTTCTCAAGATGGTTGTGAAGTGAAACCCAGAGGACTGACACAATGTCTTTGCTTGTAAATCATTACGCTGAACTGCCCTGCTGCTGGAAATAATCTCAAAATACAATGCTACGTGACACAGATCATCCTTTGGTTTGAAGAACACTTTTAATTTTATGTTCTACTTTCACATAAATGCCCTCACTTGCACCTTAACAAGCCCCCAAACATTGGTTACCAAATGATATTATATCAACCCCCCCTTTTGTTCTCTCACTATAAAATTGAACAACTGGGATGGAGAGAATTTGGCTTTGGTCCAAAACATGGCTAGATGCATCTGCATTTGGCTCTGTGCCTTAAGATATAATATTCAAATGAGAGCTGTCCTTAATTTTTGTTTAAATAATCCTTCTTACTTTTTTTTTCTTTACTGGGGTGGTTGCAGTGCTTGCAAGATGTTTTCCCCTCCTGTTATCAGATTTTTATTATTGTTAAATGCAAATTCATCTCTTTTTCCCCATGGAATTCAGAAGAGATGAAACCCAGTGGGATGGTTTAGAAATTAAATGGGCCCCCTAGAAACTGCTCTTTCAGAACCTCTTAATAGTTAATAAAGAATTGTACAATTTCTGTAGTTTTCTTTAAATATTGTAAAAAGTATAATGAGGAAACATTTCTCTAATTTAAATTTTTTCTCCAGAAAGAGTTTTTATTACCTATGAAACCTAGAGGGCATCTACTCAAACAGCTTTAGCTGATACTGTTGTTGGTTAATAATTATGAATGTGCTATAGATAGTAAGGGCTTGGTACATATTTTCAGGGTGGACCTGGTCTGACTGCAATGGGATTTGGGCTAAACCAGAGTAGACCCATGCTTGCAACAGAATTACTCATAAATCCTTTGTGCATGAAGCTTCCTGTGATTAAAGTAGGGCAGGACTTTGAGAAGTGGCCTAGTACCAAATTAGCTGTAAATTAAGTCTTGTCTTGTACTTTTCCATTCATGCTGCCCTAAATTCAGAGACAGAAAGGGGGAAGAAGGTCAGTGGAAAGCGTGACCTTCAGCTGAGAAAACATTTGCTGTATTCTCAGTGCTTTAGTTGTTTTATTAGTACCCATAGTGCTGAGCAGCAGTACCAATTAAATTGGTGTAAATAGAGATTATAATGTGGTCAGGGATAACACAATTGGCAATATGTGTATCTAATAAACAGGAGTGTCAGTATGTATAAAGCATCACCAACATGTTAAAGCTTGGTATTTCATAAGACAGCAGAGCATGGGGATTGCTTTAAGACAGCAAGATGAAAAAAACCATTTCATTTATAAATGAAATGTGTTTTAGTGTTATATACCCCACCAGGCAATTCATTAATTGGGAATAATTGTTCAAAATCTGCTCTACTTTGGTAATAAGCTGAAAGAGAGACAGAGTGGCATTTCCATGGGGGTTTTGTTTCCAGACACTGGGGGTTTTCTTAGTCCTTAGGAATAAGTTATTTTGGCTTTGTTTTGGTTTTTTGGTTTTTTTTTGTTTTGTTTTGGGTTTTGGGGAGTTTTTTTGGTTGGTTGGTTTGGCTTTGTTTTGTTTTTAGTTAAAAAAAATGCTGTCTTCTGTCTGGAGAGAAGTCCTAAAAGGCTAGGTTTATTAATTTTTTCCAGGTTTACATGAACTGTTATGTAAATAAGGACAAATATGGGGACTTAATATACACACCGTGTGATGGAGGAATTAAGAGTCTTCCTCAGCCACCTGATCCAACAACCTTAAATAAGGTATTTAAACCAGGTACGGTGAGTAATTGTAAGTCAAGTGCTTCAGTTGCTGAAGCAGTTAACAAAAGAAGTTTTTGCTTATTATTAAAGTATTTCCAGAGGCTGAATTGCTCACTGTCATTTCTCAGGCTATAGTTACTGTTCCCCTACAATAATGAATGGGAGATTTTTAGCTTGCTGTCAGGGCTGGCAAGGTGGACTACCAGACTGCTGAAGCAGAAGAGGTTTAGGTCTTACTAGGTGAATGTGAAAACTGGAGTTGGTGTCAATGAATGTTGATCTTCAAGAGGTAACAAGGTGCAAAAAATTTCATCCTGTTATTTATGAGGGCTCAGCTTTTGCTGAAACTGACTCTAAAAAAATCACCCATTCCTGGCTTGGCATTTTGTCATCCTCCTCTTTTGTCTCTATCTTCCTGTAATGGTACAAGACTTTTTTTCCTCTCAGCTATAATTGTGAATGAGATTCAAATCTGGGAGTTATATAGTGGCTGTGGATATATCACATTCAGCAGCTGAAAAAAATGTGATGATGCAGAGTCCCAAGAGAAGCTATTTAAGAACTTTCCTGTAAAACTCTGGTCCTGGTTGCCAAGTGGGTTGCAGTTGACCAGCACTAGGAGGAGACCCAGCAAACCCAGATAACACTATTACAACATACCAGGCATAAAAGTATGTTCCCTGTTCCTATTCCTATTTTCAAAAATGTTCCAGTAAAAAAAGGACCTTTGCTTAAAGGTACTGTGAAGGGGACTCCTACCTTTCTTAAATGGCATAATGAAGGTCACTTGAAAATTGAAAAATGTAAATGATATAACAGAGTTCTTTTGTACTGACCTTACAAAAAAAATAAAAGTTAGAAGCTGATCAGGCCATAAAAAGAGTTTCTTTCAAGAAAATTTACTGAACCTAGTGATGAAAAAAAAGCAACCTCTGCATGGAACAAAACAGTCATACATTTATCTAAATTAGAAGGGGAAAATAGTGTGTTTCTCCTAATCTGATGTTCTTCTCTTGCTTTTCTTTTTACTAGAAGATTTCACAGCTAGATATTGGTTCCTATTGAATCTATTCTTTATACATTTTATATCTGGCATGGTAGCTTCCACAAATGAACTATAGGTTAAAAGTGCAACCTATTTCTTCATTTCAAGAAAAGTTTTTTGCTAGTAACTGCTACTCTCCCTTAACCACAAGCAAGGAGGTTGGTGGAAAACAGCATTAAAATAATATCACCTCTCTTAAGAAAAAGACAGTGGAGGCAGATCTAATTTGTCTATACTGCTGTTAAATTATAGAGCAGCACCAATGAGGCGTGAATCATCATCTGCTGACATTTTCTTCAACTGATGGCTGTAGAGCACAGTGTCTGCACAGTTAGACACTGATGTTGGTGTCAGAAAGGATAAAGATCAGAAAAAAGGGTACTTGGTATGATTTGACCACTTGGGTATTGTCAGTTCTCCAATGAGTGATATTGTGTGTGTCTATACCAGGAGGCTGTAGCTGCATATTATGGACATATGAGGCAGCTCTTCAGCTGCATGAAGCTTCCATTCTCACCAGCTGTGTGTCTCCTGTAGAAAGACGTGGTGGTTCATCAAAATGCCAGAGCAATGAGGGCACTATATCAGTTGTTTATATTGAGACCCTGAAATTAAACTTAAGCAGAAATGCCTGTGAGAGCCAATCCCTTAGGCAGGGAGGTAGATGAAATACCTCTTGTTGCTGCCTCCTGAAAGTCACATGAGGATGTGCAGGTCCAGTGCCGCTGCAACTGATTGTTTCTGTTCGAGTCAACAGGTTGTTTATAAGCAACTGCTAATGCATGTTATGTTCCTATTGATAAGTGAGTGTTATTTTTAAGCTTGACAGGAAGATGGTTGTGAAGAACTGTGACTTGTGAGTCTCTGCCACGACAGTGTTGGGCGTAGTGCCTGTGTTACACAGAGGCTCACATTTCTTCGTGCTGGCTGGCTGGAATTCTGATACAGCCTTTAAGGAGCTGCTTAGCTTTAAGTAATTTCCGAACAGTGCAAGTGTAGTGCAACTTCCCCTTATTAATTTTCAATAAGTGCAGAGGCTGAAATGCTTACCACTGTGCTTCAGGGCAGATGTTTTCTTTTCTGCTTGGGCTTATCATGTGTCTCTTGCCCAGCTGCTGTCTGGGTGTTTCCCACAGCATCTCCTCCATCTCAACTCTTGGGCAGTTCCCTTTGTAATACCTATGCTAAAAACTCCTTGCAGCTGCCTCCTCTGCAGCAGTCAAGCTCTTGTGAAAGCAACTCAAAATCCTTCCATGACATATTTGAGTGACTGCATTATGGATCTCATGGATCACATATGCATGTCACATCACTGGATTGTGTTATCTACTGCTAATTTTAGGTTATAGATTTTTCTCAGAGACATATGAACTTCTATGGCTTGTGTAGCTCTAACTTCACCTTTGGTGTGATGTGGTTGCTGGGAAGCAGATACAGTCTTTCAGCTGACTACTTTGGCAGGGTTTTTCTCTGGAAAGGGTTTACATCTAGCTCATGACAAGTATTTGTGTCCATTTTTCCATATCTTTAACTTTTCTCATTAAAGCCTCTCACATGTCCAAGGATAGGGGGCTTTTTTTGCCTTTGCAGGGGAAGGAAGGAGTCTTTACTGTAACACTTCCCTTTCTTGGTGATTTGCTTTCCCCTAAAGCTGTGGAAGCCATTCCTTTCTGTCCTCATGCAGTGAAATTCTGAGAAGCTATGTGGCCTGCAGCAAATACCACTTTCTATCTGAAGGCCCTCAGCAATTTTAAGGGCCTGTTGAGTCTTTAGACCCTAGCAGAAGAGGCAATGCTCAATCCTTACAAAATAGTTTTTCAATTTTAGATTCCTATTCTGAAATTCCAGTTAAAGACAAACATGAAAAGTTCATTGTCAAACATATGTAATGTATCAGCCACAAAATTAAGTTAATGTAACAGAAATTATGTTCTTTCTGAGTTAAAAAGCCATCTAAAAAGAAAAGCCATTTACTTCTCAGTAACAGCTTTTAAAAGTAAATCCTACTTAGAAACTTTAAAATTCTTTCTAAAAATAAGATACAGCAGGTTTTGGAGATCCCAAGACCCTGCTTTAAAGGTTCTTTCTTTCCCCCACTGGCCGGTGTCAGGTTACAGAGTTGCGTCTCATTTTGTCTGCTGGTGTTCAACCCTTGCTCTATCACTCTTGCAGACAACAGCAGCCAATAAGTCTCTGAAGCCTTTGATGCAAATGTTTGGGGTTTTTTTTTTGCTGTTCCCATCTCAAAAAACTAACCAACAAACAAAAAAACAAACAAGCAAAACCAAGAACAACAAAAAAAACCCCAAACCACAAAAATCCCCGCAAGAAACCTCATCAAAACCCTAGCTTCCTAAGACCAATTTGGTGGTCTTCCTAAGACCAATGCTTCAGTGTAAGAACCAGGAATATAGGCATGACAGGGGTGAAGTGAAAAATTGATGCTTACTTGTCATTTAAGAGAGCACAGACTGGAGGAATGATGCAGAGCTACTCATCCTTGCAACTGCTGCATAGTGTACACACAAGTTAATTTTTTACTGGAATAGGGACACATTCAAGTCTTCAAATACAGACAAATATTTTCACTGCAGTGAGCTCTTGCATCTTCAAAAATAGTTCAAAGAAAAGACCCATGTAATTTATGGGGAGTCTTTCGATATTTGGACACCCCAAATCAGCAAAATTAAAGGTATCTTTGTTATTGTATCTTCTGTGTTTGCTCCTTTTCCAAGCTTCTCACACAATAAGGTTTTTGAAGAACAAAGAAGTGATGATCAGACTACTTCTCTAGATCCTCTTTGGTAGCAGGAATTTTGAAAAGCTAAGAAACAAATTGTTGTATGGGTGTACCTTTTCCTTGTTAACAGTCTTCTGTATTTCAGCTTTCCAACACCAGTAATTCTAGAAGAGACTTGCATTCCCAAAAGCAAAATTTAATCTGGCTTTTCTGCTATTTTTCCAAAGACCCACTTATCACAACACACGCAGGGCTAGAAAGCGGTTACTCACCTGAAGTCTATCTTAGCTTAATTTAGTTCCTCCCTTCCCCAACACACCTGCCCTAGGGTGGTGAGTGAGATATAACATGTTAGTCAATGCAAGTTTTCTGTAATTATCTGAAAGAAGTATGGGAATATTGTTGAGAGATTGTAGTATAGTTGCTGATATACATATGGAATGCATGCTTGAGTTCTCCAGCAGTATGTTGCCAGCTTTGGGAAATTTGTAACTCTTTGTCAAAATGACCCAAGGTGGCAGGCAACAGCTAAAATCAATGAATATTCAAGGACTCATTCGTGTTAAGTGGGTAATTATTCACAAATTTCAGTGAGTTTAGGTACCAGGGCAGAAATGTGAACCCCAGATGACACAGAGCTAACAGTGTGGCCTCTTAAAGGACCTTCCGACCAATATGGAGATAAAATAGTTCCAGTCCCCACAGGAGAGGACTCTTACCCTAGTGGGAACTGTTTCTAAGATCTCTTATCTGTATAAAATGACCACACAGCAGTTTGTCAAAACAGTTGACAAAATGCTATTTTAACATAGGCAGTAGTCAATTGCTTGATAGGCTTGAGCTGGGGTCCGAGATTGGAGTCTACACTGGACCCAGTCTTGTCATAGGGCTCTGATTTTAAAACTGTTTTTTAACAGCCATTTAGAAAGCCATGATCACACACAGTTTCTACCTGTTCTGGTACCTTTCTTCATAGTTGCCTGTGAACAACTGACAGTTTAATACCTCTATATGGGATCTCATTAATTTGAAAATGTCTTTTGGCTCAGAAGTGTGATCATAAAAATACTGTGTGCATGTTTCCCACATTCAGTTTTGTTCCTTGCTATTTTCTGTATTGTCTATGTTATGCTAAAATCTTTCTTATAACAAATTCTCTTATAAACTCAGCCTACCATTGAGGAGTCCAAATACCTTCTTCTTTAGTTGTTAATGACCACTAGTGGTGAAAATGCAATGGTCCATATTTTCCCCTGCCACAACTTTTCATTCAAGGTTAGATGTAACACAAAGTTAGGGTTAACACATTGGCCCACATATTTTGCAGTTCATTGTCAAAGCTGCTTTTAAAAGGAAATAACCAAGCTCATTCTGTGCTGTTTTGTCTCTGCAGGGCAGACAAAGAACAGAAGCAACAATAGCAACAACAAAGATTTGATGCCTAAGCACATATTATTTAAAGGCAGTGACAAAATGTTTTCTAAATGGCTTTTTTATTATTATTCAGTGAGATTCATTCTCTTTATTCCAAATACTTATGATATTTTAGGGTTTATGCATAATTTCTTTAACAACTTAAAGATTCTGTGTTTTGTCTATTTTTGTCCCCAAAATAAATAAGATATAGTTTTGCTATGGGAAAAATAATAAAATTCCCTAATAATTTTGTTAAACTGTTTGCAGGTGTCAGTCATAAATATAGACATGAATAAACCAAAATAATAGTTGTGTAATATTAAAGAACCATAATAGAGAAATACAGCATGAATAAACTGAAACATCAAAGAGTCTTGAATGTAGTTCCAGTGTTTTATTTCATATGGTAATCTCTGGGTTGTGCATTATCTCCCCTGTCCTAATGATGCAGCAACCTGCTAAAATTTCTTTTCAATAGAGAGTAGATGTAGCTTTTTGGGGGAAAAGCATTCTGCTCCAAAACAGTGTCAAGAACTCTGTTCTTGATATATCACAAAAGGTATTAAATAATGTGCTCTGTCATCTAATAGAGAGAAGTTTTTGATTCTGTAATATAAAATGTAGTAAACTTCCTTTAGCATCTGTGTATATCTTTAGTCTTCCCACAGAAACTTGATAGAATTCTTGACATTTAGCTTCAAGCACAATATTTATTCTGCACCATGCTTATCTCCATAAACATGGTGAGTGATCTGCATTTATCCAGGCTCCAGCTTCTGGTGACAGAGAAGGGTACAAGCAGCTGACACTGTGACCCTGAAATTGCTCTAGCCTTAGAGCAAACAAAGCCTTCTGCTGAACAGTTATAGAGTTTAGGAGAGGTTTTGGCAGTGTAGTAGAATTAGCTATGACAGAGGGATGCTTCAGAGGATCCTGCCACCCTTCTTCCTCCTGCAGGCATGACTTCTGTTTCTTGAGGTTGAGGAAGGGGCGTGCAAAGCAGGTGCTTCAGCAGAACATATTCTTACAGAAATACTATGCTAGACCATGAAAGCCATTGCCCTTTTATGCTGCTCTAAAGACACCTTGACAACACCACTCCTGTGCTACAGCGAAGTTATGCTTCTAATTGTAAAGAGCAAGGACCGAAGTAAAGTCAACCTGGCTTCACCAGAAATCCTAGAAATATCTTGCAGGCATTCTCCCATTGGTGTGTGAAGTGTACTTCCATGGAAAAGGCATGTCTTTGTTTTGATGAAATGCAGAGTGCTAAGAAAATGATGTGTTTAGATACTATTTCCCATCTACTGCATCAGCAGTCCATTCTGTACCCATCCTGGAAGCTGCTCTGCTGATAGAATAGGCCCCTGATATGATGTCTGACGTCCTTGATCAATTATTTTTGCTCATTTGCTTGGCTCAGAACAGAGGCAGCTTTCTGCAAAGTAAGTGCTGTCTCAAACACACTCTGCTTTTTCTCTGGGTATGTTTGCATATATATGTGTGTGATAGATATATAATGATGTGCTATCTCTGCATCTAGAGCCTGGTGATTTTCTCTTATAGTCTATGTCAAATCACCAAGCACAGCTCTGTGGGGTCATGAAATACATCTCCCTCAAAAATCAGCATATCTCTTGTGTAATTAGCTGAGTATAACACCCATTAGCAAGCAAGAAGTCGTGTCATTCTGCTAAAGCATAAACTTGTCCCTTCCCTTCAAGACTGTACCATGACCTGGCATTTGGGGGGCAGCAACCATACCATGGGGACATTTTCAGCCCAGCAGTTCATCCACAGGGCTGGAGAAAAGCCTTACACCAGGAGTCACCCGGGCTGCTCTGGGGGTGAGCTGCTCTTTGATGGCAGACACTTCTTCAGTGTTCTATTACCAATTTGTAAAAGTAGCTGGTTGCTTGGGTGGGGTTTTATTTGCATGCCTGGCACTTTTTTTTTT